>LPNX010515376.1:31507-77671 GCA_001517045.1 Pseudotsuga menziesii
AATGACTCTTACATGATCAAACTCATCTCTTGATGTAGGAATACAAATAATACATCTTGGAATATCTTCCGAAGTTACAATACTTCAACACTCCCTCTTAACTAGGAAGGTATTTAACCAAGGTAGTGACTACTACAAAAACTGTACATCTGACTGGTGAGGCTCTATATGCCATAAGAAGTTTTGGACCATCATCATACGTATTTATCATCAATCTCAACTGGATCATCTTCTGCATCCTCAATATGTGGATATTGAGTCATGTTATACTAGATCATCTTCAATCAGCATGTGGATGCTGAATCATCTTCTACTGGATCATATTCTACATGGGGACTTCACCTAGTGAACCTCTCACATAGCACATGCAATCGTGGAATATTAAAGAATACCCTTAATTTCAAGAAATATTGACCCAAACTCTTTTTTTTGAAACCCCCTCCCGATACTTAAAACCTCCCCCCCTTTTTATACCTCAATCCTTGTAAACCACCCTACCCACACCCACCTTAAATCCCTCATCCCTCGCAATACCTGCAATATATTGGTTAGATTTTTGACTATTTTAAAACGCACAATATGAACTAACATGATAGGATATTGATCAACAAGTGAAGCCCCCGTGATATTCTATCAGTATGTGGATACTAAATTATCTTCTACTATATAATATTCTATCAGTATGTAGATACCGAATCATATTTTACTGGGCCATCTTTATCAATATGTGTATATTGAATCTTCTTCTGCAACATCAACATATAAATACTGAAAACATCATCATCTGCAATATTAGTGTGTAAGCACTGAAACAACATCATTTGCAATATAAGTGTGTAAGCACTGAAACAACAACCAAAATCATTAGCATAAAACAATATCATGCTAGATCATCATATGCATCACCCGCATAGAGATGTTAAAACATCTTAATAATCATCAATAATCATCAATATAACAATACTGAAGCAAACATCTCAATAATCATCAATTAGTATAACAATACTAAAGCAAACATCTCAACAATCATTAGTATAAAAATACTGAAGCAAACATCTCAAGAATCATCAGTATAACAATACTGAAGATACAACCTTTCCCTCTAAATATCTTGGAGCAATATCACGTTGAGTTCTTTGTTAGATCCATCCAGGCATTTTGTCTGACTTACCAAATCATTCAAGTCAACAAACCTAGTCAAACATATGGATCTTCTCGGGGACCAACAAGCCTTGTCCTAGATTACAAACCCACCTGGGTTAAACTAATCTAACTAGACATACTAATCCCCCTAGGATCAACATGCCTTGTCTAACTTACTAACCCTTTCGGGCCAACAAGCCTAGCCATACTTACCCTACTCTAGACTGAGCTACCACCACTGCATCCTTCTTCCATCTACTGTTACTCCCTCTTTCGAGAGAGGTCCTTTTGGACTACACTAATATTGTCTCAAAAATATTCAAACTTTAGAAGAGACAGAGGCTTAGTCAATACATATACTTGTTCCTCTGTAGGAACATGATTTAGCTCTACAGCTCCCTTATGAACCATATGTCGAATGTAATGATATCTAACTTCAATATGTTTTGGCTTGTTGTGAAACACCAGGTTTTCTGTCATCTTAATACAACCCTAATTATCACAAAGGATATTAGGAACATCTATCTCTGCATCGAATAAACTTGCCAACATCTTGTGAAGCCATACTTCTTTGCTACAATCTGAACAAGCTGCAATGTATTCAACTTCTATCGTACTAGGTATAATACTAGTTTTCTTTCTACTGAACCATGAGATCATGCCTTATCCCAAACTAAAACAACATCCTGAAGTGCTCCTTTTGTCTTTATCACTTCCTGTCCAATCTAAATATGTGGACCCATATAATCTAATCTTGCCATTGTATGCATATCTGAGCGCATAATATAAAGTTCCCTTTAGATACCTCATCACATGTTTTTCTCCTATCAGGTGAATATGTTTGGGATTCACCATATACTGAATTGGCGTGTTTACAACAAAACATATATATGGTCTTGTATTGGTTAAGTACATCAAAGAACCAATAATCTATCTGTATAAGGTGGCATATACTGCTTTCAAAGTATCATCATTCAATAGATTCAAATTTGTTGTCATTGGATTAGCCATAGCTTTGCAATCTATGATCCCAAATATCTTTAGGATTTATACTGCATATTTTCCTTGGTTTAGGAAAATATCTTCTGGATAATGCCATACTTCAATACCTAGAAAGTAGTACATCATTCCAAGGTCTTTCATCTCAAATTCTGCAGCAAGATTCTTCTTACATTTGTTGATGGGATTATCTTCCACTGTCAAAAATAAATCATCAACATATATAAGTAATATAATAAGTCCATCACCCTGAACTATATAGTAGAGGCTAGAATCAGCTTTACTCTTGGTAAATCCTAAACTCATCACGAATCCTTCCATTCTTCCATACCATGCTCTAGGTGCTTTCTTTAACCCATACAATGCTTTCTTGTGGTTGTTTGATATATACTTCTTATTCTATCAAGCCATTTACAAAGACTGTATTTACATCCATCTGATGTAAATTCCACTTCATATTGGATGTTGAGGAAAGGATGGTTCTATTTGAGGTGTAGCTAGCCATTGGAGCAAAGGTATCCTTATAGTCAATTCCTTGTTTCTGGGAGAATCTGTGAACTACAAATCTTGCCTTGCACTTTTCTATACTACCATCTGCTAAGTGCTTTTTTTTTAGGATACATTTCAAGGATACCACTAACTTTTCTTTTGGTCTTTATACTATTTCCCATACATCATTCTTTAGAATGGATTGGTATTCATTGATCATTTCATCAACCCATTCCTTATTCTTTCTTGCTTCTTCAAAACATGTTGGTTATTTATCAACGAGAACACACATAAAAGCTACATAATTGGGGTATGGCTTTGGTTTATTTCTTTCTTTGATGGTTCCTTCTAGGACACCATGTCTCTTTTCTTCTTCAATTACTTCATGATCCCAGGCAGGTCTTCTCTTTCGTGATATCATTTCACTCGACAATTCTTCAGGTCTCTAAGGTTCTGCCATGTCATGATCCTCAGGCATCTGGTTTTATTCTTCATTCCTAACTGTTTTAGGACCTTCTGCAACGTTAGGAGTCTCATGATCCTATTAATATTCCTTTTCTTTCTTAGTTATCTTGAAGGCTATATCTTCGTCAAAGGTAACATCTCTGCTTAATTCAATTTGACGATATCCTTGGATATATATTCGATAAGCTTTTGATTTCTCACTATATCCTACAAACAATCCCTTCTTTCCTGAAGGATATAACTTTGACCTTTTCTCCTTGGGAATGTGCATATATACTAGACAACCAAATATATTTAGATGACTTACTTCAGGAATTTATCCGGTGAACATCTCTTCTGGAGTTTTGTTCCCAAGGGCAATGTGGGAAATTCTATTCTATACATATATTGTTGTTCTGGTTGCTTCTTCCCACATATACATAGGTATATCTTGATCATGTTTCATAGCTTTCACATATTCCATGATATATCTATTCTTTCTTTCTGCCACACCATTTTGTTGTGGATTATAGGGAATCGTGAGCTCCCTCTTAATCCCAACTTCTTTGCAGTACTCATTGAATTCACTTGATGTGAAATCTCCTACATTATCTGAACTCAATATTTTGATCTTCTTTTTAGAGAGGTTTTCTACCAAGGACTTAAACTCTTTGAACCTTTCA
Organism: Pseudotsuga menziesii; assembly: GCA_001517045.1. NCBI lineage: Eukaryota > Viridiplantae > Streptophyta > Pinopsida > Pinales > Pinaceae > Pseudotsuga > Pseudotsuga menziesii. The sequence continues at coordinate 35,266 of LPNX010515376.1, forward strand.
AACACTTCATCCTTCTTTTTCAAGAAATATATCCAAGTCTTACGGGAGTAATCATCAATTAAATAAGCATAGTAAACATACCTGCTTAATGAAGTAGTTTGCATTGGCCCACATATATCTGGATGAAAAATATCTAAGATCCCTTTTGATTTGTTGTCACTTTTTGGATAAGGGTTCTTAGTATTCTTACCTTGTGGACATCTTTTGCAAAATCCTTCATGATCTATTTGAATATCTGGTAAACTAGTCACAAATTTGCTCACAATTGGTAATGCTTTGTAGTGTATATGAGTAAGCCTTATGTGCCATAGGTCACATGGGATTATGGTACTAGTTATCAAAGCTGGATCTACATGTCCCTTTAATATGTATATTCATCCTTCTTCAACTCCAATTACTACTGCGTCATCTATAGTTTTACCTTTTGTCCACATGAGAACTTCTCCATCACAAAAGCAACTCTGAACCCTTTCTTATCTAAATATGAGATAGAAAGAAGGTCCTCGTTCAGTCCTGGGACATACAAGACATCCTTCATCTTCATGGATTTTCTAAAGTCCAACTTATAGTAGTCTTCTCCCATTCCTTTGATGGGATATTGGTAATCATCTCTAAGCATTACTTTGTGTAGGGACTCCTTTTGTATAAGACATGAGAGTGAGTCCTTATAACCTGTCATGTGCTTGGAGGCACCACTGTCTACTAGCCAGGTTTCATTCCCTAATGAGACTGAATCTGTGAGTGAGAAGATCAATACATTTTTGTCACATGAATCTTCATAATCCTTATATTTCTCTTCATTTTATTGATCATTGCAGTGGATCATTGTCTTCTGCAGCATGGGCCTGAAATATTTTATTCTTCTTGACTCTTTCAGGTTTCATGGGACTGTTTATAACAAAGTGTCCCATCTTATGACAAGTGAAGAATTCACAATTTGAGAAGTCTTTCTTGCACTTGTTAAACCCTTGAGTCTTTATAGGAGAGTGTTCAAAATTCGTTCTCTTGTTCTTGCCTTTGGTATGGACTGCCAAATCTTGATCCTCATTTTCATTTAGTTTTTCTTCTCTGGATACTATTCTTTCTTCTTCTTGAACACATTCTTTCCATAACTGTCGGAACTTGGTTAGTATTCTTCTTGAGAAGATTCCTCGGATAAAGGATCCCCAATTTCTTGGAATACCATTCAATGTGATCATTACAACTTCTTCTTCTTAAACCATACCACCAATAGCTTCCAACTACTCCTTGATTTGATCTACTCTTGTAAAATATGATTGTGTTGTTTCTGACTTTTGAGGTGATTCCTCAAGGTCATTTGACTATTGATGTTTCTTCCTTCAAATAGCCCAGATAGGGCATCAAACTTTTCTTTTGGTGTCTCCCTTGAGGACACTTGAGGGATCAAGTTATCCTTGATGGAGTCAGTTATGATCCTCTTAGCCTTGATCATAGCCTTGTTGTGTTTGTATTTGCTTCAACATCTTCTGGTTCCGCAACTTCCTCCTTTATGAATCCATATAGATCATTTTACCATAGGATGAGCATGATCCGATACTTCCATTCTTTGAAGTTTTCAACACCTTCAAGCTTCTCATCTAGCTTGGTATTCTTTGTCATCTTTCAATAGAATCAGGGCTTCAAAATGAAATTGGAAGGATTAGTACTAACCTGATGAGAAAATCTTCTGGTTGACCTTCTTCGGGATGACCTAGGGTTTGATACATAAACCCTAATTTTTTAGTTGGGATCACTGGTAGGGATGAGTGATGGAAAAGATACACCTTCTCAGGGAGAGCTAGACTGTATCTTTCTTTTTCGAGATTAATGATGGTGTTTCAGGAAAACTTAAGCCCTAGTTATTCCTGGCAGCAAAGTTTGGTCCAAAACTGAAACTTCTTGGAATCCAAATCTATTACCACAGAAATATGTGCCCTTCTGAGGAGATTTGATTGAGCCCTCTTTCCTGAAGGACTTGTTTGGAGTAACAAACCCTAGCTATGTAGTGTCTCCTTTCAGGGTGGCTCTAATACCATGTTAAGTTTTAATTGCATAGATGATATCTTAAAACAATTTGAAACATTGAAAGAAAAACAAGCACAGAAACAAAAGAACACAATATTTTCCTCGGGGAAACCACAAGGGAGAAAACCTCGCAAAATTTCATCAGTATAGGACTCAAACAGAGTAGTGTAAAACCCATACAAGTGCTTCTATATTCTTTTTGGTGCACTTTTTCTTCTCTCTCTTGCAAAAAAACTTGAGTGAGTGAGTACACATGAAGGGGAGTGCCTCCCCATTTATATTCTTTAGTTGAATTGACCTAGGACCTAACAGGGTCGACTTGTCCAACTGACTAAGCTGACTTGTCGAGAGAGACATCAAAAATAGCTTTTATTATAATGACACTTGGGTACTATTGACCCGACTTACATTCAGAGGTTTACATTGAGTCTTTCAAAGACTCTTACATGATCAAACTCATCTCATGATGAAGGAATACAAATAATACATCTTGGAATATCTTCCGAAGTTACAATACTTTAACAGATACAAGAAAATGAGAAAAAATAGAAATATATATATATATATATTCTTGTTAAAAATTACATATTTGGAATCTGCAAAAATACCATATTTGTGTCTAAATTTTATTAGAAGTGATGGTGTGCAACATATAGTAAATAGCAGCTAAACACACGCATATTAAAAAATTGGATGTAATGCTCAATAGCCATGGTCTATCATACTTCAAGGCATATGCATGATGAATCCAAAGAAAATTCTGAAGCAGACACATATGCATAGCAATGCCACACCATCACAATCAGAGGTTTGGCCATAGTGGTAATAAAATCGCATGTGTTTTATTTAAATTCAATTTTTTTCACACCAAACAAAAATGTGCATTTGTTTTAGTTTTACAAAACGTGCACGTGAAGTGTAATGCATGCACAATTTTTAATTTTACGATTTTATCATTTTTCCCATTATAACCGTTTTTTATTTGTTGATTATAACATTAATTATATTATTTGCTAATTATAACATTAAAAACAATTTGGGGTGATAAAGGGTTAAAGGTAGAGGGGGAAAGAGTGGTAAGGGGTTAGAGGTAGAGAAAGGGGCGGGGGGGCTATGGGGTTAAAGGTAGATAAAGTGGTGACGAGTGGTAAAGGGTTAGATTTAGAGAAAGGGGCCGGTGAGGGGTGTTAATGGGTTAGAGAGAGAGAGAGGGGAGGGGGTGAAAGGAGAGAAATTGAGGTATGTTAAGGGGTTAGATGTAGAGTGAGAGGGGGGTGTTAAGAGGATTCTAGCTTCCAATATTGTTATAGTTCTACCCCTATGTCTTGAGAAGGTTTAAGCTGTAAAGAAACAACTCTCTCATAATGATCCTAAAGTTCTTATGTTTATGTCTAATATAAAGAAGCTCTCAGTTCGTGAGCTGGAACATATGTATCCTAAGAGGGTTTTACAATCTATGTTTTACGAGAAATTGACCTTAAAACTTCTCAGAACAATGACAATGAATCCTTAATTTTGCATTTGTTAGTAGAAAAATATCAATTTTCAATGAAACAATGTAGTAATTACATGTGGAGACAATGGATTCCTATGGAAGATGAGTGTAGGGTTGAGTAGAGGAAAGATATCGAAAAATGGTCTATTACATTAGATTTTCCAATGGGTGAATGACTTATGCGAAGGAAATATGGAGGCTATAGGAATCTATGCTTTTCTTCCCACATAAATGGTAACTCGATTTCCATTTATAATACAAGAAGATTTGTTACTGGTTTTGTCAATAGAAAGTATCATTTTCAATAATAAGTGGAACCAAGGAATCTTTCATTGTGTTCCATTATCTTTTTGTTCAGCATTTCATACTCTGATAAGTGGTAATGCGCCTATATCATAAAAAACTTGGCTCTTCATATGCCTTATCTTTGATACTCCTCGTTATCCACAACTAACTCAACTTAGAAATGCCATCCAGACCCAATTGAAAGTTGCGACATTAGATTTGGGGATAAATATTTATGTAAACCAACAAAAGCTTGAAGAATACTCCTAGATTTTAAATGTGTTCTGGAGAAAGCAAGAGGACAAGGGTATCAAAGTGACCGCAGCCATATTTTTTTTCATAATGTACACATAGTCCATCGTTACCTTGATAAACAAGAGTTTTATAACAACTTGAATTTTGTGGGTTTGGTTCAGTGGACAATATCCCCTCGAACAAAACCTTTATTGTTCCCAAGAGATCCTCTCCTTGATATACCGGTAAGAAAGTAGATGTCCTCTAATATGATTTCGAAAAATTCTTGTTTGAGCATGAGTGCACCATGGTCAAGGTCCCAATAATGAATCAATGTATGAAGCAAGCCCCCTAAACACCAGACATTATACCTTCAAGGTGCCATAACATGCACAGGTATTCTCCATATTTCCTTTGTTGTCCTCTTTTTGAGAAATACAACATTAAGCCAATGTAGCATCTCCACTCTCAATGGATGACTTTGTTTAAAAACAAAATAAAAAATGTTGTTAAGAAATATTCAAAATTTCTAAAAAGAAAATAAGAATGCATAGTAGTGTAAATAATTCTCAAACATAAGAAAAAATAGCAATGCAAATACTTCTCAAATAGAAGAAAAATTACCTTAATATTCACCTTCATCAATAACGTCTTCATGGATTCCAAATATCACCAATCTAGGGCTTCAAGGGGATAAGTATTGGGAAATAACTAGCTATTTCATTGTATATAATATTGGATTTTGATTATGCTTTTGAACTCTCTAAATCAACTTCATAGGTGGACTAGAGATCGATCGACATGTTGTGCTCTTCCCTCCTTAAATTTTTTCCCATCAAAACTTACTCTTTAGAGTCATAGGAAAATTATTTATCAAATTAATTTAAGTGGGTTCATTGGAGTTTTTCAGTGCTTTTTAGGACATGAACCTGCCACTCCCATTGGTCGATCATGCTTGTGCATCATCAATATCTTGGTCCAAAACTTATGTGATTTTTAACATAGGAGCACGGGCACCTTTGATCTAGGGAGGGATAAAGTGAGTTAGGTTAAGGGGAATAAATGATATATATATTTTTTTAATTTAGGAATATAATTCAACGAAAAATGGTGGAAAAATTTATCCCACCCTCCACACATCTTCTCCCTACTTCTAATCCCCCCTCCTCCTGTTTCTCTCCCCCCCCACTCTTCTCCATTAACTCTCCCTGTCTCTCTAACCCAAATGCCCACAGTCGATAGTTATACCCCCCTTTCCCTGTAATCACCCTAATTTTCTCCCCTAACCCATAAAATCCCCCCTCTCTCTTCCCCTTAAATATTACTAACACCTTCTCTCATTCTCTCTCACTCCCCAATTCATCCAACTACACCTAAACCCCACCCTACTATCTATACCCAAACTCCCTAACACACCATCGCCCCATTCGATCTCTCTCTCTCTCACACACACACACACACACACACATAGGTCACCCCCTACCACTAACACCCCCCCTCTAGCCTCTCTCTCTCGTAGACACACATCCAAATTTGGTTAAATCCTCATAAGTGCATCTTTTGCATGAAGGTTGGTCGCTTACTAGGGTTCATTGTTTCCAAGGAGGGTATAAAATTTGATCCTTTGAAGGTTGAAGCAATACTTCAATTTTCTCCCCTGTGTAAAATTATACATCTTCAGTGTTTGCAAGGTATGGTGAACTTCTTGCGAAGATTCATAGTTAATTTTTCCAATTTGACCAGAGGCTTCATGCAGTTGTTGAAGAAAGACACTACGTTTGTCTGGGATGAGCGAGCATAGGAGTCTTTTGATGCTTTGAATAAGGCCTTGGCATCGGCTCTTGTGCTTAGTCCACCCGACTATAGCTGTGATTTCTTGATATATGTGGCCATGTCTCAAGAGACGATTGGTATGGTATTGGTTCAAGAGGATGAGGAGCTACAGGAGCATGTCATTTACTATCTTATCTGAAACCTTATTGAAGCAAAGCTTCATTATACCCATGTTGAGAAGTTGGTGTTAGCTACTGTACATGTGGTTCAACATTTGAGACGTTACATCCTTCTTCACCAAACTTTCGTTGTAGGTCACATTAATCCATTTCAGTTCGTCCTCACTCGAAGGATGATAGGGGGAAAATACACTAAGTGGATTGTGATATTGCAAGAGTTTGACTTTGAGTTTGTTTCAGCAAAGTCGAAGAAGTCATTGATTTTTGCTCAGCTTATCTCTGATTTTCTGAGTTTGGATGAAGAAGAGGTTCATGAGGACTCGCTCGTTGATGAGCACATATTTCTCATCTCGACTACTGACCCATGGTATGGAGACATCATTGTCTACTTGCGAACTTTGAAGGTTCCTTCTCACCTCTCACGAGATGAGCGTCGATGACTACGTCATGTATCAATGAATTACCTCATTGTGGATAACACTTTGTACCATCGTGGGGTTGATTCCATTTTATGTTGTTGCTTAATGCATGAAGAGGCTGAGGTTGTTTTGAATGATTTCCATGCAGGGGTATGTGGTGGTCATTTATTTGGGATTTCTACAGCTCAAAAAATATTGAGAGCAGGGTATTTTTGGTTGTCCATATTTAAATATTGCGTTAATGCGGTCAAGAGGTGCCACGCTTTCCAGGTGTTTGCATGAAATATGTGATCTCACCCTGCCATTTGCATCCAATCATCACCGTAAGTCCCTTCACCAAGTGGGTGGTCTATTTTATGGATTGCAACCCAGCTTCGACTGGGGGGCACCATCATTTTATTGTGGCTGTTGACTATTTCACGAAAACAACCATGCTTTTCGTATTCAACCAGATTATCACCCCATTCGGTATTCCGAGGGAGATTGTCACTGACCATGGCAGGAACTTTCAGAACAAGATGATGGAAGAGTTGTCTTCAAAGTTAGGGTATAAGAAAGTGATTTCCTCTTCTTACTATCCTAAAGCAATTGGACAGGCTGAAGTAGTGAACAAGTCACTTAAGTCCATTCTCCAACGAACCATTGCACAAAGCAAGACCAATTGGAATATCATGTTATATCCTGCTTTGTGGGATTATCGAACCGTGGTAAAGACTGCCACCAGTTTTTCTCCTTGTCAGCTTGTGCATGGGGCGGAATCTATTTTACTGGTTGAGTGCAAAATCCATTTGTTGAAGCTAGCTGTGGAGCTTTTACCAGACACTTCCGCATTGGAAGAGTGTTTGGTCCACTTGGAGCAGCTTGATGAGCAGCGTTGAGATTATTTAGTGGCTCTTGATATTAACAAGTGTCGCGTTAAGGTCTAGTACGATAAGTTTGTCCATCCTAGGAGGTTTAGTGAAGGTGACTTGGTTCTTTTATGGGACCAAGATAAGGAACCCTTGGGGGCAGGAAAGTTTAATCCCATGTGGCATGGGCCTTACGTTGTCAAGCATGTATTACAGAAAGGTGCCCACGAGTTAGTGGATTATGAAGGGACAGACTTGGAGGATCTTAGAAATGGGCTCTATCTTAAGAAGTAATATGCATGATTTTCATTTGAGGCTGACTTGTTGTATATTATTGTAAATTTGCATAGCGTAGTTTGGTCTACTTGTGGTGATCGAGTTTGTTGACTAGCTTTAATTTGTTGTGGCAGATGTCGATAGAGTCTTCGGTTTATGTCAGATTGGCTGATGGTGCTAGCCGCCACACTCAAAACTCGGCTTTGGCTGCTTAGGTGATTTATACTCCTACGGGTCAAATGTTGTCTACAAGAGGGGTTTGTCAATGGCATTCATCGAACAATGTTGCAGAGTATAGTGTCGTTATCGAGTCATTGAGTGATGCCATTTCACATGGTATTCACTCTCTTGAGGTACACCTTGATTCACAGTTGGTGGTTTCACAGCTTAATGGCTTGTATCATGTTAGGGATCCAACTTTGTTACGAATATTTTTGCATGTCAGGTTGCTTGAATGATACTTTGAGAACATAACATACATCCATATTACAAGAAATTTTAATCAATTTGTTGATTCATATGCTAACTACGTACTATATTGGCATTTGTTTCACATACTATAAGCATTCACAAACATTTACACATGTAAATAAGATAATAATCGATCATCATAGGTATTTTTCAGTAATATATGTCCAAAAATGTGGTGTCATAATACATAAGTGTCATATACAAAAATGGGGCTTTTGAGCCACCAAAATATACTACAAGTTCATACAAAAAATACATCCCAAGCCTATAATCCTATGGGGGAGGAGGGTGTTAATCATGGTAGCACACTATGGCTCTAGATAGCCAACAAAATAAAAAAACCCTTTCCTGTGGTACTCCAACCACCTGGCGCTACATGGCCTCAGGAAAGTCCTCAACTTGCACCATGGGAACCCTATGTGTCAAACAAACGAAATTAATGTGAATGCTTTGGAGCGTACACTCCACATCCACTCCCATGATCTCATCTCCTCTTCACCTCCATCGATGATGAGGGAAACCATCTAGCTGTCATGGTCCCACGTCTACAAGTACATGATAGAGTAGTCACTATATGTCACCACACAAAAAACATGTATTTTGATTCCATATATAAAAAAACACAAAAAATTAATAATTCAAAAAAAAAATTGAATCGAGATTCGTTACCTATCTCTCCATATGCAGAGCTTTATGGTATGGGCATGCTTGGGTCTCCACGGAAGTCGATCCCTGCATAGGGATAGTCATTTATGGCGATGATCTGTCTACGCCACCAGCGGAAGAAGTCTACTTGGTAGGGGTTGGCTACTTGCCCCCCTCCTAGTCTTTGCATGATATTTTCCTAGTGTAGTTGAGTCGAATCTCGAACTTCATGTGGGGCAACATCCACTCTAGGGCTTAGCCCTGGTACATGCTCAAAAAAGAAAGTGCTCAAGATGCTTCGATATCCGAAGTTCCTCACCCGCCCCATCTTGTAGTCAGTGAGAAGTTGTTTCATGTTGCTCGGCCGTGAGGTACTCCAGTCATATATAGTAGGAAACATGCACTCCATCGGATAGAACATCAGAGGCCTTGAAGCCCTGAGGAGAGATGCCAATCCCGCTATCCTTCCCAATGCCAACAATATGGATTTCAACCCGATATTTTGGATCAGGTTGGTTGGGATTTGACTCCCAATATTCTCTGTATTTGGGACATAGTACACAACAATGTACTCAGCTATAGTGAGCTTGCCTCCTAGGCCTCAAGACCATAGGTTTACCACATCCCCTATGTGGGACAATCTTGTGATAAAGTAAATGTACTCAAATTCAATGCTGAGGGACATGCCATTTAACTGAAAGGTCTCTGATTCTAGATCCCAGTAATCCACTAGCAACTAAGTAGCCTTGGATTTTCCCTTAAGCTTCCAAGGCTCCAAAACTTGTATAGTCCACATGCCCTTAATGTTTGTTGAGTCATGAGATCAGCTTGCACAGCCTCTTCAACATCACCATGTTCATGCTCCCTCCACTCTAGCACCATCCTGCACACAAATTGTCAAGTTTCATGAGATTTTGACCTTGCATTCATGATTTACGGCCCTGTACACGACTGTTTTTGAAACAACCACGTATGTATGCAGGTATCGTGGTATTTTTCGCGTATACCCAGCCCTATACACGGAAAAAGACCCGATTTCCACGTGGGATGAAATGCACTATTTGGGAAGGTCCAAAATAAAAATTGACCACCAAATTAAAAAATAAAAACATGTAAATGAAGGAGTAGGGCATGAGAAGTTACCTGGACCAAACAGGGACTGATTTCGAAGGAGGATGCTCCCAGAAATAGCTTTTGAAGTTTTGAGTACAAAAGCAGTATGATGGGTGAATTTTCAAATGGTATGAAATTTTTTAATTTTTTTTCACTATTTTATAGATTTTTTAAAAAACTTTTACCCCATTTCTATAGTTTTTGACCATTTTTGACCATTTTAGACTGTTTGGACTAATATGGTGTTGTAGGTGCCCATTTTGAGCGCGTTTTGACTAAGTCTATGATCCGTTCATGACTATTATACGTATAATGTCTGAACTGGCATATAGGTTAGGATTTCACATCTACCTGCATTTTGCATGACCTTATGACCATTTCATTTTAACCTTAGGTACAAACCCATTCCATGATATCACAGAGCCTTCATGCTACTGTTAGAAATGGTATTGTGCAAATGGTAGAGATTTCCTTCACATGGGTTCCCTAGTTAGATCCTTTTTTACATTAGGTTCCCATGATGCATTGCCTCCTTTAGGTTTTGGGAGTCCCTTTTTAGTCCCGCCATGTCCTTGAGCAAGAGCTTCATGCTCCTCTTGAACTTTATGCTGGATTTTCCCCATAGGGACTCCCTTGTATATATCAAGTTGTAATTGAATTTCATGAGTTTTGCTTGTCTTCTTGAGCTTTATGTCAGCTCCCTGACTTTCATTTATCAACCATATAGCCTGAGCTTGTCTCATGTCTAGCCAAGCATAGCCTTTTATTTATCCTTTGCAGCTTGATCAATCCTTTTACTGGGAGGAGACCTTCCCCTGAGTGTTGTTATCCTGCACATGTTTCCTTGCATTGAGCATAGGTATGTTCCACTTCTTGAAACTAGCTTGCTTGTCCCTGACACTCATCTCCTCCTAGCTATGTACTATAAAGCACTATTATTCTTTTTCAAGATTTTCAAAATATTTGAAAGAGTACAAAAAAAAACATAAAATCTGGACGGTAAAAGATGTTATCTTTGGCAGTAATCGAGTCGTGTCGCCTTCAAACAGAGCACTATATATCACATTCATTGGTTGGGTTATTAGTTTGACTTTAGGAGCTATACTCATTACTAGGAGATTATCTCCACTGACTGGTTAAGCTTCCACTCCCCATGGAGCCTCTGTTGATGCCTACTGTGTCATAGAGATGTCCCAGTTTGCATATCGAGTCCATGCTGCCTATCTTCAGTCACCATTTGCCTTATGCTCTTGTTCGAAGGAAGTTGAAGCCTGAGTTGGCCATTCCTCAGTTATCTTGACTTTGCATGTCATCCATTCCCAGTACTATTACTGGTTCTTACACATCTTGTTCGTTGGGTTCTTCCACATTATACAGCGTTGCTGAGTACCTCATGTTGGTTGATGGGGGATGCCTTAATGCCCTCATTCCAGCAGATTCCATTCCATCGACATCCAATCATTTATTTTGGAATATGATTCTAGAGTCATTTGAGTGCCTTGAGACTTACAGTCATCAGTGGTAGGTTCTCTCGCCATCGACAGTTTTGGGAATACATCAATGTCCCCTGATCAATGGCTTCTTTCAAGTGTTCAAACTCAACACATCTATTCACACTTGTTAGTTTGCACTCAGTGCCTTGATTCCCATCCTCATTATCTGTGGGTTATCTCACGTCTGTTAACGATATACATCAATGAATGGTAATCAAATGATGGACTACTATGTTTGACCTCGACACATCTATTCACATAGTAGGACATGTACTCGTAGCAATTTGCGTAGAAGACCTTCCATCTTGGTGGCATTTCATATATGCTACCTCCTTGATCGTGCCAGTATTCAAGAGATTTCAGCTCTTGTGATCATGATTCCAGTATTTCCAGTGTATATCAAATATATTCATCCATTATGGAGATCTTAATCCATTGTATATTGTACATGGCGATGACCACACATGACACTTTGTATATCATGCCTATTCATGGCCATTGTACTCTTATGTATCCGAGACTGCTCGATGTATTTGCAGTCACATGCATAAATTTATCATTGTATTGTACTACTGGGTGGCTAGTTCTTCCACCTAGGTCTTCATTAGTCCACTTCCGGGATGGATTTTATAATGTATTTCGGTCATCATGTTACCCATCTGACCTCTCAAATTAGGGGGAATATGTTATAGCTGATTTTACCACACTAGGTAGAACATGCATTTATGGCCTTCTCTATCCCTCTGTAGACTCCTTAGCCCCATGGACTTGTATTATACTTTGATGTTCCAAGTTCATCCCTAAAAAACACATGTTTATTGCGACTTTTGACCTCAAACCAGCGTACATCGGGGTGTGTGCATAAGTCCAAATATTTTTGGAGTTTTACTCATTTGAGTCTGAATAACTTGACTCTTGGCCTTCCAAATGCCCTGAGAACGCTCGGATTCGACCCTCCATTACCTCTTGGGAGTGCTATATAAGGAACCCCTTGGATACATTGAAGGAAAGAGAAATTGAAGAGCAAGTAAACTATAGTCCATTGTTGCCTCAACTTTGCTTAAACTTGAGTCTGCATCCCTTTGTCCCTTAGAGCACATAGTGTTCTTCCTAGGCTTGCCTTTGTGAGCTTGCTATCGAGAGATGGAATATTGAGGTGGTGGAGGCCCAGGCGGAGGACTCGGTTTCTCTGGTTCGCAAAAGTGTTGACAAAAGTTGTCACTATTGTATCTCTGATTTTATTAATAGAAATATCTTTTCTTGTCCAATACATGTGTATTTGAATATCGATATTGAATCTATGGATGTATTTAATTGCTTATACATGATTGAATATATATTGTAGAGTAGGTCTAACACATTATTATTTAGCATGCTTGTCTTGTTTGCTGTTGTTGAGAACAAACTTGAAATGAAAGCGTGGTTGGAAAAGCTCAACGGGGATCTACTTCAACCATCCGGAATAAGGTACAATTCGATATCCCTTAGTGTTAGATGTTTGGTTTCTTTTGCATATTGGGAAAGATTGATTTCTAGTGTCATACTGTCTGTTGTGGTATCCCCAAGCCATAGGAAGTTTCTCTCCATAACATGGGGTGCTCCTCTTGATGTATTTGGTATCGTTTTGGCAATTTTTTGTCATAATTATACTGATGGGATGCCCTATCTCTAGACAGTTCTGTCTGGCTTTTATGGATACTTAGAAAATTTATACATATACCTTGATAATTCAAAATATAGTATTTTTCTTTTTGGAAAAGTATTAAACTACACTTTAAGTATTTTAATGTTAAATTAAAAACAAAAGAAGATTTTTTTTGTTTTTTATAGACTTGTGCACATGAATCATTGTTTTATATTGTGTGGAAGAATAAAATTACATGAACCTTACTCATTAAACACCACCAACCCGTGACACAACTTAATTTAGAGCTACCAATCTGCACCCAACATTGTAACCACATACAAGGAAAGGGCGAAACCAAAAAAAAAATTAATAGTTGAGCCAGCATTGTAACACATTTTTTGTTTTTGGCAACCAAATTAGAAGATCGTCCAGATGGGTGTTTCTTTAGAGGAGTTTGTTGCTTACATAACCAAACTAAAATAGACCTCAGATCTCAAAGAGGCAGTGTGAATGTTTTTGTGGATTGGATCACACAGTTATCATATTGGATTCCTGATTGAAGTTTGTCTATATGTTTGGATCACTAATTGCAGTGTAAACACCATATTTCATAGTGATTGCAAAGATGTGGTCACTATTTGGTGATGGCCAAGAGAATTCATATGTTGATTGCAAAGAGTTCATATGAATGAATTGAATCAATTGCTCCATTGGGAAACACTGATTGGAAATCACATGGGGTTGATCGCTTGCACCAGATCATGTACGGAATTGTGTTTCACAACAAGAGGAGAAGAGAATTCGTTCATGTGTGGAGGCACCAGATGCAACTCACATACCAGATATCTTTCTGAGGAAAATTACGTAATGAAATCACTGCATTGTTGTAGCAGTTTACATATCTCTAAACACATATATCTTTGGAAACACCACAATTGAGGGCGGTGCAGCCAAAAACTTAGATTCTTTTTTTAGTATAGAGAAAACTAAGATCAATTCAAGATGGGCCAAAAAATACTGATATGAATTTTGTCAAATCACTTCACAAGTCCAACTTCAAGTAGATTTTTCAAAAAAATTACAGCTCGAGAATGGAGATTGCCAGATTTACAAAGATCTGAAGCAATCTTTACAAAAAACGTGCCCTTTTTACAACCACAGGAGACCTTTAAATAAAAAGAATTGATTTTCGAAATCATTGACTATACAATTAACAAATACAAATAACGTTTGATCTATAAAATCACAGCTTAAAATGAAGTGAGAAATAACTCGATCCTGATTTTCACAACAATTGTTATAATGAAAATTTTCCATATTATTGACAACATAGTTACCTCCCAAAGAACGTTGTCGTCACCTCCTTTAAAAAGACTTGAAAGCCTAATTAATGTTTATATAGAAAACCTAAGCGAACTGTATATTAGCTAGATGCCCAACTGCGAGATGGAGGAGTTTATTAGGAGTTTGACTAATCCTTAAGCGATTAGAGTTGAAGTTAAGCTAATAGTGGTAGAATCATTAGAGTTAAGTTAATGGTTGTATCTAATAGTTAATTTAAAATTTAATATATCATCAACTACAGTTCAAGTAAAAGTCATGATTTGAGTTGAATTTAAGCTAATTTTTGTATCATTAATGTAGTTAAGCTCATAGTTGTATCTAATAATCGAATAGTTGAAGTTTAATTTTTCTAACTATTAGTAACTGTACTAGTTTTTATTTATTTTTGAAATTATTAATTACGAATTTTGAACGAAGTGCTAGATTCAATCTGGATAGCACACTTGTATCTAATAGTTATCCAATATTAATGTGATTAGAGTTAAAGTTAAGCTAATAGTTCTAGAATAATTGGAGTTAAGCTAATATTTGTATCTAACAGTGGATGAAGTTAAGCTCATAGTTGTATCTAATAATCCAATAGTTGAAGAATAATTTTAATTTTTACAAATATCACTAACTATATTTATGACATGTTAATTAATCTATTTTTTATTTTTTTGAAATGATTAATTATTAATTTCGGAGGATGCCCATATAATCAAGTACACTTGTCTCATTCTAATTTAATTTTTAACGACCCCCATAAAAAGTACACTTGTCTCAAACACTTGCCTCATTCTTATCCATAAATGAAAAAACATAAATAATAGTCCACCCCAAAATTCTAAAATATATACCCCTACCCACCTAAAAATTAATTTCCAACCTATCATCTCAATTGTAAATATATCTATAGATTTTCATTTAACCAACTTGATTGTAAATATATCTATAGATTTTCATTTAACCAACTCGATGGAGAGTGACTTAATTCCCCATTTGGATAATTTAGTTTGTTGCTGCATAGCTATATCACATGAGGAATGGTTGAGTATATCGATGACACGTTGGAGCGGTTGGCAAGAGTGGACCCATCAATGGATCATTTTTTTTCCCAAGATAAAAATTCGTAAATATATTTATTTACATTCAGCAGATGGCACTAATGTCCATTATCACAAAGCTACCCAACCTTAAAGCTGGTGTTTACTGTCAAGTAAAACTCTATAAATAGTTCGATAAAAAGCAAAAATGATGTCCAAAGGCATAAAATCCATTACAAAAATAATAAACAACTTCAATACTGCTCATATAACTGTCCAAAAATTAACTTCATCCAAAGAACTACTCATAACAATTTCAATACTGATCACTCCATCCTCATCCAAATCTCTGATAATGCCAAAACATGGAATTAATCCATATAAAAAAAACCCATTTAGAAGGTATCCTTCAAGATAATGCCCCATACTAGCATAAACTCATATTATCAAAGGCCTAAACCATATCAAAAAAACTATTAAAACTGTTTCACAACTATTCATATGTATGTCCAAAAACAATATCACCAAACACATAAAAACAACTCAAAGCAGGATGAACTATGCATCATTATCCAAGCAGAGAAAGAAAAATCTCCAACATGATCAAAGTCAAATATAAAATGAACTGCCCTGAAGAACCCTTTAAAATTTGTTTTTTAGAAAACCTGAAAGGTTTCCACAATCGCATCAACTCTATGTTCCATAATTGACCAGGATCCTTCCAATATCCTTCCTCTAGCTTTTGCCAAAGCATCTGCAGAAGAATTTCTTTCTCGATAGATATGTTGGAATGACACATAATCGAAACCATGAGAAATCCTATTGACTTCCTGAAGAATCATGGATAATTCTAAATTCATTAATCGGTACTTACCATATGCCCAGTTAATAACTAACTGAGAGTCACCGAAAACCTGAATTTTATCCAAATAGTTCCTTTGAGCTAGAAGAGGAAGTAGCTTGAAGGCACATAATTCTGCAAAATTGTTAGTACCCACACCTAATCCAGCTTTAAAAGAGAAAAAATGAACATATGATAAAAGCAACATACCTCCAGCTCCACATAATTTTGGATCCCCTGCAGCAGATCCATCAAAAAAACCCCATGCAAAGGTTTTATCAATAAATTCCACCAATATAGTTCTAATCGAAACCACAGAATTCTTCATCATTCCCAGATTGAAACTAGCTACTTGTGCAGGAGTAAAGGAAAGACCTTCAAAGCAAGATAAGCTTTTGGCCTTCCAGATGAACCATAAGACAATGATAGGTAATGGTTTAAACTTTTCCACTTCTGAGTTTAAACACCAAGTTTTGAAACAAGCTATCACAGTTTCTCCATTCCTAAGATTATTAAGTCTCAAATGGCCCGCAATAATTAACCAAACAGATTGAGAAAAAAGGCATTCCACTCCAATATGAAAATTGGATTCACATTCCTTTTTTCACAAAAAACACCTACCAGGTCCTTCTCTACCTTTCATGATAAGGACATCCCAGGTCAACACTTTACTAGAAAGGAGAAACCAACAAAATAATTTTATTTTGAGAGGACATCTCATCTTCCATAAGACTTTCCACCACTAGATATGATCCACATCTCTATTCATAAGCTGAGCATAACCTTCTTTAGGTGAGTATCGACCAGATTTAGATAAATTCCAAAATAGAGCATCATCATCATTTGAAATCCCAACATGACTAGATTTAAGAATGGCTACATAACCATTCCACACATAAATTTCTTGAGGATCAGTAAAACCAATGGAATCTGCAGTAAACAATTGTTGAGCCATCAATGCAGACAATCCATGAGGACCAATGTCGGATAAGTAATAAAAACCCGCCAAATGTAATTTTTCAAGCATGGAAGGAGATAATACATGTCTCCATTTACATCTTATCCAAGGATCTAAACCAATACAAACAACATTACCATTACCAACCTTCCATACCGAAAAATTTCCTATAATGTCAAATGCCCATAGAACAACTTTCCAGCAGATTGATATATTCTTTTTCTTTTTGATAGGAGATCTGATCCATTCCAAAATATTCAATGGATGAATATATTTCTGTACAACAATATTTACCCATAACCCCGTGCCCTAAATAATATTCCAAACATTTTTTCCTGCAAGAGCCTTAGCAAAAACAACTAGAACTTTAAGTCCCCAGCCACCCAAAGACTTTGGATTAGCCAAATTCTTCCAGGATGTCCAAGGTAAACCATAAGAACTCTGTTTATCAGACCAAAGAAATTTGAAACAAAGTTTTCTGATTTTTTCAATGATCCCCATCGGTATCCAAAAGTGCATCCAATAGACCGGAATGGCCTCTAATACTGCTTTAATCAGTATCAGCTTGCCCCCCTTGGATAACCAATGAAAGCTCAAATTGTTAATCCTTTTTTCTACCTTTATAATCATCCAGTCCCAGTCCTTTAATAGATATCTGGAAGGTTTGAGATAAAACCCAAGGTACTTCATACCATTTCCAATTCTATCAACTGGAAATGTAAAAATATTTTGTAAAGTAATAACCTCAGTTTCTTCCAGGCAAGAAAAATATAAAGAAGATTTCTCATCATTTATCTTCGTCCCAGATGCCTCACAGAAGATCATTAAAATCTCATATAAAGTAGAAAGAGAATGTTTAGATCCATCATTAACCATAACAATATCATCCACAAAAAGAACATGAGTTAATACAATATCATTACCAAAAGGTAAACCATGGTATGTCTCACACGCTTTTGCAAATAGAATAGCCCTTCCTAGACCTTCAACCACAATAAGAAACAGTAAGGGTGCCAAGGGGCAGCCTTGTCTAAGATCCTTACCAGATTTAAAGAAAGTTATTGCTACTCCATTTATAAACAAAGAGAAGGATACAGAGGAGAGGCTACTCATGACCCAAGTAATGAAATTTCCCGCAAAAACCAATTTGGAAAGTATGACCCGAAGATAGGTCCAGCTTAGCCGATCATATGCTTTAGATAAATCAATCTTTATCATTACAGCCTTTAAGGATTTACAGTGCATAGAATGCATACCTTCCTGTATGACCCCAACTGCATCATGAATCTCCCTACCCAACAAAAACCCAAACTGTTCACCAGATATACACCTACCCAACACATTTTTGATCTGAATAGAGATAATCTTGCCCATAACTTTGTAGACAAAATTACACAAAGAGATAGGCCTAAAATCCTCTAAAGATAAAGGATGACCAGTCTTTGGGATGAGAGCAAGAAAAGTAGAATTGAAGACTGCAAGAATTTTACCACTAATCCGGGAAAGCTCAATAACTCTCAGAAGGTCCTCACCCAGAACATCAAAAAGACATATGTAAACCTCAACAGGAATTCCATCAGGTCCCGGACTCTTATCATTTTTGCTAATGGAAAGGATATGCTTGATATCTTGCATAGTAACAGACTTCATAAGCTCACTATTATCTTCCTTAGTAACAGATGAAGGAAAAAAACCTGCACTGTGCACAATCTCAGGAAGATGGAGATCGGCTTCTTCCTTAAACAGATACTCAAAATGTTGAATCGCTGCCTCAGCAATAGCCTCAGCACCTTCTTGCCTCAGCAATAGCCTCAGCGCCTTCAACAAGATTGCTAGAATCATCATGAATTTTCCATATAGTATTATGATTTTTCCTATGAGCAACAAATTTATGGAAAAAAGGGGTATTGTCATCTCCACAAATCATCCATAAATCCCTACTTTTTTGTCGAGCCTCCTTTTCCCTAAAACATAAAATAGTTCTCTTGGGAGATTCAAGCTCAATCAAGGACAATTTATCCTCCTCCGAAATAAAACCAATAATAGTCCTGTCAGAATACCTTTTCATGTCACTTTCAATATCAACTAAATCCTTACTATCCTGGGCTTTTTTCTTCTAAGACCATTTTATGGATATTTATTTAATTCTTTTAAGTTTGGCAACAAATTGGGATGCAGGGGATACCTCAGACAGTGCACCAAAAACCACCCAGGAGTCTTTTAATAAATCAACCAACTCAATGTGTTCTAACCAACAAGCATTAAACTTAAAAGGATAGTGAGCCTTAGGAGTAGTAGAAGAGATTTGTAAATAAACAGGTTGATGATCAGAATCTCCACCACACCCAATCCATTGTTTGAGAAGAAAATCACTATCCAGGAAATCGGCTGATAAAAGTAGCCGATACAACCTTTTACTTATACTCTCAGGGCCAACTCTGCGATTATACCAAGTTGGAATGGAGACCAAGGGAGTAATATCAACAAGGCCAATCCATTCCAAAAGATTAATAAATAAATTGGTTTAAGGCATACACACGAGCTTTAACCCCCCAAATTTCAGAAAGACCCAAGGAAAAATTTAGATCTCCACCAAAAACCAAATAAGAACTTTTCAAAGACTCCATACCTGAAAAATTATTCCAGAAAACTTCCCTATCCGAATAAGGCCCATAAATATTAATAAAGGATAAATCCTTCTTCAATTCAATAGAATGCAAAACAACACATAGACTAGAGGTCATAGCCTAGGCATTCAGCAAAAGAAAATTACGAGACCTCCACCCTAGAAGAAGTCCCCCAGATCTGCCCTTAGAATCCATAGATACAAACTGCCAATATTTTAACAGTAATTCCATTTCCTTCACCAAAATACATCCATCAAATATAGTTTCTTGCAGATAAATTACATCTAAAGATTGTTCATCAATCAGTCTTTTAACCGCTATTTTTTTAGGTAGACTAGCCAAACCCCTATA
Organism: Pseudotsuga menziesii; assembly: GCA_001517045.1. Classification (NCBI taxonomy): domain Eukaryota; kingdom Viridiplantae; phylum Streptophyta; class Pinopsida; order Pinales; family Pinaceae; genus Pseudotsuga; species Pseudotsuga menziesii. The sequence continues at coordinate 55,295 of LPNX010515376.1, forward strand.
GTTTAAGGTCATAAAGGATCATAAGGGAATTTCCGAAGAGGAATACATGGCTCTAAGTGCCCCAGATCCATCCTTCACAGTAAGATTAGTATTTGCCAAAAACCCAACCCGATCCTTAACAGATAGATGTTTCCCAAAAGGATCATGATCTGATCCGAACCCCCCATCAACATATTTTGAGCAAGAACAAAGAAAATACCCCTTACTTACAACAGGAAAAACCTTAGGTGGGGATACAAACCCAAGACACCATAAGGCTTCAATCTCAACAAGATCATTTAAAGAAATTGAAGTAGGTTCCCTATCAAACATATTCCTCCCTAGTCCATCAGTCAAAGAGGTAATGCATAGAGTTTTAAGGTATGCTAAGGAAGATTGAGAGCTTATAACCTTGTCCTCAAGGGATTTGTGAGAGAGATTCAAATCTTCTGGTGTATCATCAAAAGCCACACCCTCCTTAGCTACCAAATTAGACCCACCATTTTTAAACCGCCAAATTTTATGGACATAACCAAAATAAGAGTTCTTGTTGAAAGGAAGCGAACAATCATTCATTAAATGACCAATCCCATGACATCTATAACACCTAAAATGGATCCCCAGATAGTCAAGAGGCTGTCTGAATTCAGAGCTACCTCTTTTAATAACCAAATCAGCAAGCAGACCATTCCGGAAATCTAACAAGAATAAAACCCAACCCATACAACAAACTCCGGTTTGCAGGTATGAAAAATTAGTCTCCAAATGAGCACCCAAAGTATTACCCACCATTCTAAAAAACTAACTGACCAAATTTCGAATGGCAAATTAGGGAGTTTAACCCATTTCGGGACTTGATCGTACCTTTCAGTTTGGGGGTCAAAAAGAGGCGTCCACCTTTTGATTAATAAACCAACTTTGTCCCATCGCCAAACGCCAGCCAGAACCAGATCATTATCTTCCTCAGCGAAGAATTTGAAAGCTATCCTGCCTCTTGGGAGAAGAAAAATCGCAGGTGGAACACTGATGACATCTTTCCACACCGACGCAGCTCAACCATTTAAACTGTCAGAGTTGAATTTGCGCCCACCAACGCAGCCCAACAATTTAGTAAGGACGATCTCATTTAAACCCACATCCTCACCCACATTCATCAAGACCGGCTTAACATGTTTCTTAACAGACTTGTTTCCACACTTCTTTTTCACCCCAGAATCCAACAATACCAGATTATAAAAAATATGAGTGGAATCCACATTACCCGAAACAGGATCTGGAAGAGATTTCCCGAAAGAAACAGGAAGCTCAGACACTACTTCAACGCTTCCCAATTCTCCTAACAACCCATAACTTAAACCTGATTCCAACACAGAGTCCACAGGATAATTGCACTGTTTCCCCGAACCAGTCCCAACCTCCAGGCGGAAGCCATTACAAACCTTGCAAACCCCCAAAACATTAGATAAACCAGAACAAACACAAAGATGTACTCCCAGAACAGCATAGGCCCTCTGACCATTACCCAAACTAGCATCAGATACAAAATGCAGAGCTGGCGAGGACAGATCATATCCAGAACCGTCATCCACAGAACCTACACAAGGCATTCCCTTACCACCTGACAAATCTACAGCAATAGAAGTGCTCGTACTCACCGGCTCATATAAGTATGGGATGAACTTTCGACCATACAAAGCTCCATTATCCAAGCAAGAATTAATAGGATTAAACTCCTCTTCCTCTGCACACAATAGTCGCACTCTCATGACCCCTGGCACATAATGCTCGACAGAGTGAAACACAGAGACGCTCGGTTCATCACCATAACCATCATTAAAACTCTTCACAGCCCTCGGCGAAATACGAGATAAACAAGAATGTATAGGGTTAATCCCATCATCCTCCACATATAGCAGAGGCGCTCCCATGGCTCTAGGCTCACACTGCTCGACAGAATGAATTGTGGAAACCCTCGATTCATCACCATAACCAACATTAAAACTCTTCAAAACCCCCTATGGTGTACGAGCTAAACCCTTCAACTTACGAAGTGACATGCTTGTCACCTCAATCCAACATGTCGGCAAAAGCTTAATTGCACATGATCACCAAAATTTTCCGGCCAAACGCCCAAACAACTAGGCCTCCAAACGTCATCCACAATAGGGAAGCTGATGTCAACAAGATACAAAATGTACTAAGGCAGTCAAGAATAAAACCTTAGGAATGAAAGCTCCTTAAAAGCTCACGCTCACCAAGATTTCCGTCCGAGCTCACCAAGATTTCCGTCCGAGCGACCAAACATTCAAAGTTCCAGGTGTCAACCCCATAATTCGTCATATGATAAAGACTGACGTTTTGTACTGTATCCTTTAAGACATAGCATTGATCCCAAGAAGTACGTTCTGTAAACCATGAACTTTCATATCAAACCCGCTTCCAATCAAGCCAGACCTATAAAAAACAAAAGCTCTCTAAGTATGAACATGCAACAGAGAAAACTATTTTCATCAAAACTAAAAAAAGTCTAGTAGACCCATCAATGGATCATTATTCCACTCCATAGTATTGCAACAAATCACAAAAACTCGGTAAGCATTTCCGTGAAGGATGCCATGTGTTGGCATTTCCTCAATCATTTCATTGTATAAATATTGTTTTTTGTTAATAAAAAATGGTTGAGGCTGGGTTATTTTTTCTCTTTGTTTTTGGTTTCAATCTCCATTTTCCCTCCTCTCACACACAAATTAAGTTAGAAATAATAAAGAAGCACATATATTTTCATTTTAGCACACACATTAAGTTAGAAATAATAAAGAAGCACATCTATTTTCATTTTAACATTAGTTGATCCATGAGTATAGTATGCTTACTTTTACTTTAGTGTTATTTAAACTTTTTATTAAAAGAGAACACATACTTGATTATCGTCGGAGAATAATTTATTTATGTAAACTTTCAAAATAGAATAGAATAAAAAGAATAAAAATATTTTATAATATATTTTATTTAACCTTTAAAATGGAAGAGAATAAATATAATAAAATCTATTATTTTGATATAGAATTTGTGTTTTTGACAGTAACGGTTATGATATATTAAAAGGTGGTATAACCACAGAGACAGAACCAAGATACAAAACACTCTTATGGAAGCGGCAAAGAGAGTTCAACAATCTCAAGTTACGCCCTTGTGGAACCGACAAATAGGTTCAACAAGTCTCAATTTATGCCCTTATGGAAGCGGCAAAGCAAGTTCAACATATATCAAGTTTCGACTGAGCAGTATTGAACAAAATAGTAAACTAGCAGAAAATCCTTAACATCCTTCAACAATACCCTATTCATAGACAGAATATTGATCGTAGAATGATAATTCAATCACAGCAATACGAAAGCAGTTCAAATGTAGACAACAGTTCAAAATTGAAAATGTGGAGAGCTAGCGCAGACAACATTTCAAAATTAAAGATCCCTTCCCCAATTCAATTGATTTTCTCTGCAGGACGAGACGAGGAACCTGGTTTTATTGCAGCTTCCATCTTTATTACTTTCAGAGCCAACTTCTCTACCTTTATCTCAAATTCCGCCAGCAATGCGATTTCAACATTCTCAGAGCGCTTAACTGCACATTTGAACTCCTTGCTCAGGAAGACCAGATCTCTGTCAACATTCTCCAAGCGTCTTCCACCCTCAGTGTCAATTGTTTCCACCGTCGTTTGCAGTTACTTAATCTCTCTCTTAATTTCCCTAGTGATCCAGGAGGATATTGGTGGCCACCCACCTATACCACTTGGACCCCCACCATTGCTTCTTTCAGTTTTCCAGTTTCCTAAATTGTAGCACAATTTACTATCTTTGGCAGTTTTCAGGTCTTAAACTTCTGAAGCCGTTTTAAGGCCCTAAACGACGTTTTTTCGGCATCGAATGGTCGGGAAAATATGAGTCCATTTTTGACTCAATATTTGCAATTTGTGGATGTAGTCCTTAAACATATCTTTCTAACGATGTATCATGCACATAAGACGAAGGTAGTATGCTAAAGTTACGACCCCGGGAAATTGATGTACCAAGTTACCCAACGGGGCCCACATTCTGGCATTTTAGCTCCTAGGGTTAGGTTTTTGGATGTGTAGGGTTTCCATTGTTTCTCAATAATATATAGGCCTTCGAGCCTCATTGTAACACAAAGTTCAGAGGCATGTAGCCTCCACATCTCTTCTCAGAGATAAGCTACCAACACTTTAGCTAGTTTATTTCCATTCTGTATGAAACCATTTCAGTTATTGATTAATGAAATGAAGTGTTATTTCTGTTGCATATTTGTTTCTATGGTTATTCGTGTATTCTATTGCGTTCCTACATAAATCTGGATCAGTGGTATCAGAGCAATCTGCTCTTTCTCGATCCTTCTTTGCATGTCCTCAACGAGGGTGGGGTATAAAGAGTTAGGGCTCGATCTGGTTGAACCTTTGCAAGATCAGCCTTGCAAATCCCGACGACCACCCATGGGGGATGAAAAGAAAGACGAGGGTGGAGAAGATCCTATCAAAATGTTGCTTGAGGAGGCCCTTGAAAAACAAAGGAACGCGATGATGGATAACTTTGTCCAGATCCTTGAATGACTTCCCATTGGTGGTGCATCTGCATCTAACAGCCACTCTGGAGGCGCAACCCCTTTTAAGGTACAAGTAAACTTTGACATTCCCATATTTGATGGTAGAATAGATGCAGACACCGTAGATAGATGGTTTAATCTATTAGAAGGATATTTCTCGGTTCATGACTTTTCTGACTGGGAAAATATTACTTTTTCTGTACTCAAAGCCACCCCCCATGTCAAAGACTGGTGGGAAACCTACTTTGAGAGAAAGGATGAGGAGGAAACCTCTCTGTTCTTGGTTGTACCCACTTGGAATTTTTTCCGAGATTCCATAAAGGGACAATATTATCCGGTGGGAAGCTATGACGACAAGTACATACAATGGACTACGTTGTGGCAGCAAAGAGATCAAATGTGCATGAGTTGACAAATCTGTTCCATACCGTGCGCACCAAGTTGGGTATCAAAGATTCAGAGAAACATTTGGTGCTGAAATACCGTAGTTGTCTGAACATATACATTTAGGAGGAAATGGAGTTCCTCGACATCTCTTCGCTTGGTACGACATATGGGTATGCTGCCAAAATTGAGCAAAAATTCAAACAAAAAAAGCGAGACTTTGGATTTGCAAATCAGAAGCAAGAGAAAGGTGCCCTCAAACTGCAGAACCAAGGACACAGCCAAGGCATGGCGACTCAAGAGAACTTGCCAAAGCCGCAAGCAAAGAGCAACACTGCAAAGCCGAAGAAGGAAGTAGGAAAGTGGTGCGAGTTCCACAAGAGCCCCACTCACAACACAGCTAAGTGTCGGGACAAGCAGTCATTGGTGGCCGAGATAAAGGCTTCTGAATCAGATGCATACCCTAACACTAAATCAGAACTTGAGAAGGGGAATGACAGAGGGAAGAAGATTATCGATGTAGATCCCAATGCCATCGTTTCCACCACGAAGATCCAAAAGGAAGAACCAAAAGATTCAAAGGAGGAGGAGCGTCTTTTCCACTCCCAGATGTGGGTAAAGGGTTCCTTGCTACAGTTCATTGTCGACAGTGGGAGCCAAAAGAACCTGATTTCAGTAGAGGTCGTGAAGCGGTTAGGTTTGCCGACCACAGCACACCTGCATCCGTACACCATCTGGTGGCTTCACCAAGGACGGGATCTTCGTGTCAGCCAACAGTGCCGCCTTCCCTACAACATCAAGCCCTTCACCGATGAGGTATTATGTGATATTGCTCCTCTTGATGTTTGTGATGTATTATTAGGTCAACCATACTTATGGAAGCGGCATGCTTTGTATGAGTCCTGTCCTCGTGCTGTTATTATTATGTTGGGAAATAATTTATACAAGATACTAGAGGTACCACCTCCTGCCACTATCTCTTTGGTTACTGCAAAACAATGCAGTAAGCTCATTTCCAAAACTGGGAAGTTTGTTTTCTTGATGATCTGCCCTCAGGGAAAGAAGAAGATCATGGCCATGACCTCTAGACAAGGCCCCTCCATATGACAACAACAAATGGACAAGGTCATGGAGGAGTATTGGGACATATTCACCTCACCCATCGGGGTGTCTCTCCACTGTCAGGTCAAGAACCCCATCGATCTGACCCCAGGCGCGTCGCTTTCCAATGGACTGATCTATCGATGCTCTATTCTGGAGAATGATGAAATCAAGAGGCAAATTCAGGAGCTTCTGCAAAAGGGTCACATCCGGCCAAGTTCATCACCCTATGGGAGCCCGATCGTGTTGGTATAGAAGAAGGATGGGACTTGGAGACTCTGTATTGATTACTGGGCGCTAAACAAGCTAACTGTCCAGAATAGGTACCCGATCCCATGGATTGATGACCTCCTGGACCAGCTTAAAGGGGTGAAATATTTTAGCAAGATCGACTTAAAGTTCGGGCATCACCAGGTACTGATCGAACTGACCAATGTGTGGAAGATTTCCTTCAAAGCCAAGGAGGACCTTTTCGAATGGTTGGTCATGCCTTTCGGGCTAATGAATGCTCCTGCAACCTTCATGAGACTAATGGATGACATCTTGCAACCATTCACCAACTCATTTGTAGTAGTGTACTTGGATGACATCCTGATATTCAGCTAGACTTGGGAAGAGCACCTCCACCACATCCGACAGGTCCTCCAAACACTACAGCAGCACAAGTTGTGTGCCAATTTGGACAAGTGCACTTTTGGCATGACCCAGGTTCAGTATCTGGGATACATTATTGATTAGTGTGGGGTACATGTGGATCCAACCAACCCCTTTTAAGGTACAAGTAAACTTCAACATTCCCATATTTGATGGTAGAATAGATGCAGACACCGTAGATAGATGGTTTAATCTATTAGAAGGATATTTCTCGGTTCATGACTTTTCTGACTGGGAAAATATTACTTTTTCTGTACTCAAAGCCACCCCCCATGTCAAAGACTGGTGGGAAAACTACTTTGAGAGAAAGGATGAGGAGGAAACCTCTCTGTTCTTGGTTGTACCCACTTGGAATTTTTTCCGAGATTCCATAAAGGGACAATATTATCCGGTGGGAAGCTATGACGACAAGTACATACAATGGACTACGTTGCGGCAGCAAAGAGATCAAATGTGCATGAGTTGACAAATCTATTCCATACCGTGCGCACCAAGTTGGGTATCAAAGATTCAGAGAAACATTTGGTGCTGAAATACCGTAGTTGTCTGAACATATACATTTAGGAGGAAATGGAGTTCCTCGACATCTCTTCGCTTGGTACGACATATGGGTATGCTGCCAAAATTGAGCAAAAATTCAAACAAAAAAAGCGAGACTTTGGATTTGCAAATCAGAAGCAAGAGAAAGGTGCCCCCAAACTGCAGAACCAAGGACACAGCCAAGGCATGGCGACTCAAGAGAACTTGCCAAAGCCGCAAGCAAAGAGCAACACTGCAAAGCCGAAGAAGGAAGCAGGAAAGTGGTGCGAGTTCCACAAGAGCCCCACTCACAACACAGCTAAGTGTCGGGACAAGCAGTCATTGGTGGCCGAGATAAAGGCTTCTGAATCAGATGCATACCCTAACACTAAATCAGAACTTGAGAAGGGGAATGACAGAGGGAAGAAGATTATCGATGTAGATCCCAATGCCATCGTTTCCACCACGAAGATCCAAAAGGAAGAACCAAAAGATTCAAAGGAGGAGGAGCGTCTTTTCCACTCCCAGATGTGGGTAAAGGGTTCCTTGCTACAGTTCATTGTCGACAGTGGGAGCCAAAAGAACCTGATTTCAGTAGAGGTCGTGAAGCGGTTAGGTTTGCCGACCATAGCACACCTGCATCCGTACACCATCTGGTGGCTTCACCAAGGACGGGATCTTCGTGTCAGCCAACAGTGCCGCCTTCCCTACAACATCAAGCCCTTCACCGATGAGGTATTATGTGATATTGCTCCTCTTGATGTTTGTGATGTATTATTAGGTCAACCATACTTATGGAAGCGGCATGCTTTGTATGAGTCCCGTCCTCGTGCTGTTATTATTATGTTGGGAAATAATTTATACAAGACACTAGAGGTACCACCTCCTGCCACTATCTCTTTGGTTACTGCAAAACAATGCAGTAAGCTCATTTCCAAAACTGGGAAGTTTGTTTTCTTGATGATCTGCCCTCAGGGAAAGAAGAAGATCATGGCCATGACCTCTAGACAAGGCCCCTCCGTATGACAACAACAAATGGACAAGGTCATGGAGGAGTATTGGGACATATTCACCTCACCCATCGGGGTGTCTTTCCACTGTCAGGTCAAGAACCCCATCGATCTGACCCCAGGCGCGTCGCTTTCCAATGGAATGATCTATCGATGCTCTATTATGGAGAATGATGAAATCAAGAGGCAAATTCAGGAGCTTCTGCAAAAGGGTCACATCCGGCCAAGTTCATCACCCTATGGGAGCCCGATCGTGTTGGTACAGAAGAAGGATGGGACTTGGAGACTCCGTATTGATTACTGGGCGCTAAACAAGATCACTGTCCAGAATAGGTACCCTATCCCATGGATTGATGACCTCCTGGACCAGCTTAAAGGGGTGAAATATTTTAGCAAGATCGACTTAAAGTTTGGGCATCACCAGGTACTGATCGAACCGACCAATGTGTGGAATATTTCCTTCAAAGCCAAGGAGGACCTTTTCGAATGGTTGGTCATGCCTTTCGGGCTAATGAATGCTCCTGCAACCTTCATGAGACTAATGGATGACATCTTGCGACCATTCACCAACTCATTTGTAGTAGTGTACTTGGATGACATCCTGATATTCAGCTAGACTTGGGAAGAGCACCTCCACCACATCCGACAGGTCCTCCAAACACTACAGCAGCACAAGTTGTGTGCCAATTTGGACAAGTGCACTTTTGGCATGACCCAGGTTCAGTATCTGGGATACATTATTGATGAGTGTGGGGTACATGTGGATCCAACCAAGATCTAAGTGATTTGGGATTGGCCAGCCCCAACTACTCTAACAGAGCTTCACAGCTTTCTTGGACTTTCTAATTTCTACCACAGATTTGTGTTGGGATTCTCTCATATCACTTGGCCCTTGAGTCAAGTCACCAAGGGAGGAGCGAAAGCAAAATTATTTTGGTTGAAAAATCAATAGAAGGCGTTTGCATAATTGAAACATCACCTCTGCATTGCCCTAGTGCTCACATTACCAGAATTACAACAACCATTTGAGATTGAGACAGATGTCTCTGACTATGCTATTGGGGCAGTCCTTACTCAACAAGGGCATCCAGTTGCATATCACAGTGAGACACTATCCGACACAATACGCAAATATCCCACCTATGACAAAGATATGTATTCCATCGTACAGGCTTGACGACAATGGAAGCATTACATTTTGGGGAAGGAAACGATCATCCACACAGACCACTGACCCCTGCAGTTCATACAGACACAAGGGAAGTTACAGAATGATCGTCATCAGAAGTGGTCCACATATCTACAACCGTTTCATTTGAACATCAAGTACAAGAAGGGAAGAACCAATAATGTTGCAGATTGCCTCAGCTGACCACCGATTGTGGCGATAACCATCGTGCTCAACTCTTGTGGGCACAAGACTTCTGATTGGCCGCTTCTCTACAAGAGCTATCCAGAATTCAATCACACATACCAGACACTCTTGGAGGGAAACCAAGTTCCAAAATTTCACCTCCATGATGTACTACTATGTCACATGGGACACCTTTGTGTTCCTTCAAGCGAGCATGCCAAGATGATTTGGGAAGTGCACTACAGTTGGGTCGCTGGGCATTTCGGGGTCGAGAAAATAGTGGCAGTACTACAGAAGTATTTCTATTGGCTGAACCTTCGACAGGACGTTGGGAAGTACATCCAATCCTGCACTTCCTGCACCATTGCCAAACCATCCATCAAGAAGCAAGGCCTCTATACTCTATTGCCTACCCCTAGTCGACCTTGGGAATCCATCTCCATGGATTACATGTTGGGCCTTCCTTCTACTAATCACGGCAACGACTGTGTGTTTGTGTTCATTGATAGATTCTCAAAGATGGCCATAATGGCGTCTTGGAAGAAGAATATCACAGTAGAAGCCACTGTTAGAATCTTCTTTGAACGAGTGTGGGTACACTTTGGGATCCCACAAACTATAATCTTAGATCAGGACAGCAGGTTCCTTAGTACATTTTGGTCTAGCCTATGTTCAATGCTAGACACCAAGCTCACAAATTCCATAGCTTTGCATCCCCAGACTGATGGCTAGACAAAGGTCATCAACATGATGATCATACACATTTTGCGCATGTACAACTCAAAGCATCCATGCAGATGGGATGAGAGTCTCCCCTATGTACAACACAGCTATAACCGGGCCCTCCACAACTCAACCAACCACAACCCCTTTCAGGCGGGCTTGGGATTCGAGCCACTATGTCCCATTGACATAGCCATGCCATTTGCAGCTACTCAAGCTGATTCAACTCATGTCCAGTCTGAAGTTTCCAAGGCGAACAACTTCATTGAGCGCATTCAACACATTCGCCAATAGGTTCATGACATATTGGACAGATCCAGTGCTAAGCACAAGCAACGACATGATTAGCATCGGGTGCAACACAAATTCCAGGTGGGAAACAAAGTGTGGCTACATTTGCAGAAGGAGTGCCTCGCTGGACCCCACCGCAAGCTTCGCCCGCTCCGATATGGGCCATACACCATCACCAAGGCTGTCGGGCACAATGCCTTCAAGATCAGTATTCCACCATTCCTTGGTCTGCACCCAGTGTTCAATGTGAACTACCTTCGGCCCTACTTTCCACCTCTACTAGACACATCAGACGTGGCAGAACAACTCACACCAACATAGTTAAACCCCAACTGCATGGAACAAGCCACAACTAATCGAATTATGGACACACAGATTAAGAACACCTGCCAGCTGAAGATCCATCTATATCGAGTTGTCAAAGTAGGCCAACTCCTTCACCAGCGAAAGTGGCTTACCAAGGACCAAGTTCAGCAGAAGTTTCGTCATCTCATGGAGGAACTCAACGCAATGGGGACCATTGCTTCCTAAGGGGGGAGGAATGATCTAGGAAGATATTGGTGGCCACCCACCTATTCCACTTGGCCCCCACCATTGTTCCTTTTAGTTTTCCAATTTCCTTAATTGTAGCACAATTTACTATTTTTGGCAGTTTTCGGGTCCTAAACTTTTGGAGCCGTTTTGAGGCCCTAAACGACGTTTTTTCGGCATCGAATGGTCAGGAAAATGTGAGTCCATTTTGGACTTGATATTTGTCATTTATGGATGTAGTCCTTAAATAGATCTTTCTAACAATGTATCATGCATGTCAAACGGAGGTAGTATGCAAAATTTACAACCCCGGGAAATTGATGTACCAAGTTACCCAACGGGGCCCACATTCTGGCATTTCACCTCCTAGGGTTAGGTTTTTGGATGTGTAGGGTTTCCATTGTTTCTCAATAATATATAGGCCTTCGAGCCCCATTGTAACACAAAGTTTAGAGGCATGTAGTCACCACATCTCTTCTCAGAGATAAGCTACCAGTACTCTAGCTAGTTTATTTCCATTCTGCATGAAACCAGTTTCAGTTTTTGATTAATGAAATGAAGTGTTATTTCCGCTGCATATTTGTTTCTATGGTTATTTTGTGTATTCTATTGCATTCTTGCATAAATCCGGATCACCTGGTATTAGACTCCACATACAAGGTAGGAGGGGACGAACCTGTGGACTCAGAAGACGCTTCCATCTCGAACACCAACACTCTCCTCTCTCCCATGCAATCATCGTTACTGCAGACCACCCTCAACTCTAACTCGATCTCACTCGTTCTGCAAACCAACCAATTCATGCTCCCTCTACCCTTCTCCTTTCGCATCCTTATATCCTTGCCTCTCAGGAATGTGAAACACATACCACCTAAATTCATCATGCGAGCCATTAAAACCTGCACCACCTCACATATTTCACAATACGTCGATAGGATGTGAAACCTTCCGCGTGCTAGGGGAGGGTCCTCCATAGTATTGTATTTAATATTTGCCTTAAACTATGTCCTGTACCCACGTGCTTGCGCAGCCTGTAATGTCCCCGGTTTCGACCCCGTTTGCATGATGTATATATTGTAATTACTCGTGGTGAGGAGCTCAAGGCAAAAGCCCCACCATCGATTTTGTTGTGTATGTTTCGGCAATGGGGATAATTGTCGATGGTATGCTGTGCTATAAGGCACATTATAATTCGGCATCATGTAAATGCGCACATCAATTAAAGTAAACCACAACCAGCTACGACAGTGCAACGTTGAATGAAAAGGGCATGATTTCCAAAGGATAAGGGGTGGGGGATGTCAAACCTTGGTTATGGGGGAAAAACCCATGTTTTATTACCTTGTTGTTTTGCCACCTTAGTTTTTTGTCACCTTTTGTCTCATCCAACCTTGTCAACCTCTTTAATGCTTCAGCTGGTGGTTGGGGCAGTTATTGCTGAAGTGGTGGTGGTTGTGGAGGACTGTTAGTCCTTTACCCACTTGCCCACTCCACCCACGACTGTCCATTCTTCTCCCTCACGCACTCTTCCCTAGTCAGTTTACACTCTCACCACGCGATTTGGTCTATTGGCTTCCCACGCACAGGCTTTGGGCAATTTTAGTCTCACGCAGACATTTTTTTGGGGCTCCACGAGTTGCTGAAGCACCCACGCACTGTAATTCGCATCCTTGCTGTTGTTTTGTTCATCCATGGGAAAAATCGGAGTTGTTTTCTCCTCACGCAGGGCCTCTACTGCTGTGCATCCTCACGCAGAGGGATTCCCTCCCGTTTTCCATCTTCACGCATGGTATTTTGCTGGATTTATCCACGCAGTATTTCCTTGGGCGAATTTGTGAATAGGGTGGCCGTATCCTTCACTCACAGGCTAATTCGTGGGTTCTGTTCACACATTGGTTGGGAAAACTGTAAATTCGTCCCTATTGCATTTTGTTGCTGTTCTGCTGTTGGGGCTGTGTAATTCGTTTTTCCCTGTTTGAGCTGTGATAGCTAATTGGTTGCCTGAGTGCAATGGTTAGCCTTCGGGCTGTGCTGGCTTGGCTTGTCTGTTGAAAGCCTGTGAAACCCAGCTGTGTTGGTTTGCTGTTTGTGCCCCTTGGCTATGTATAAGCCTGCAATTGACCCTTATTCCGGAGGAATCATGCCCAGCTCGGGGGTGGCGGCGTTGCTGAGAGATTGATGAGCAAGCTGGCCTATGGTTGGGTGGAACGTTGTAGGGACGTAGCTGGTTGCGGTTGAATTCTTCATCAAAAGATAAGTCTGCTGTCTATACTTCATCTCTGCAATTTATATTGATGTTAAATGAACTATAATGATCTTGTTGAATGCTGGTTTATGAGTATGTGTGCTTCCGCTGTATGATTGAAGATAAATGCATCTGTGTATGCTTAATTCTAGCATTGATTTCATTTGATTATGTTCATGGGCTGTTTTCCCGGCTGTGTTGATGTGTTCGTCGCGTCCTCTTCGCCGGTTGAGGGACGGGGACGTGACACAGCCCCAGATGCATCACCATGTGGCAGGAATGCGTTGAGAATTTGAAGAGGTAGGAGCCCCAAACCGCGGGCCCTTAAGGCCTTTAGCCCCAGGATCCCAACCACAGTCCTATGGGGGAACACACTTTGATTGATTCCATTGATCAGAAGTGAGCCGGAGCTTAGTGTGGTTCCAACATTTGCAGCAAGATCTGCTTCCTTGTTATGAGTACGAAGGACGAGGTAGAAATCAATTTTGTACAAATACAGAGCCAGAGCTTGGATTTTTTTATCAGTTGTCGAAGGTGCATTTGATTTGGGAGGGACTTCTCAACTATAGCTTGGATTACAATTCTCGAGTCGCCCAAGACTATAAGCTCTGTTATTCTCTTTTTCTTGGCTATCGACAGACCCTGCCGAAGGGTTAACACCTCAACAATATTGTTTGTTTCCGTTTCAATCCCCCAGGAGAATTTGGTTTTCATTTGTTCATCCGGGTCAATGAGAACCCCCCCCCTGCCGCCCCATCTTGATATATAATTTTTTGATAATTCACTATTACATTTAATGTGCACTTTGGTTTATACGACCTTGGGAAAAAATAAATGAATTATTTGGAATTTTGTAAAGTTTTATGCTTATGCTCAATAAGCTTAGAAAAAAACATTCCTAAATCATCATTTTTTTACACGTTAATATTATAGTATATTAACATCACTTTAAAGTTAAGAAAAGAATATGACAAGTATATATAACTGTTTTGACTTGAACAATTTTCATTATATACTTATTTTTATATTATCTATGAAATTTATTTAAACTTTTCATTATCTATAAAGTGGAAGGATAAATATTCTTTACTTATCATATAATTTACTTAACTTTCAAAATAAAAGAGAATAACTATAATTATAATTAGTTTAATTTAATGGTAATATTATTAATAAAATTAGTAAAATAAGCATGATTAATTTATTATATAATAAATATAATTATTTGAAATAGATTTACTAATTAACCTATAAATCTAAATTTCTATGAATACATAACCTTTATATCTATATTTCAATAAATGCATAACCTTTATGAATGTTTAATAAAAATATTGACTAACAAAATGATTATAATTACTTATGATTATTTTTAGAATTTATATTATTATTTTTATTTTAATTTTATTAAGGGAATTGTACAAGCAAAGCAATCTGAGAGCACATAGGATATTTTGATAAAAAGGGTCTGTTATATTTACTAGGTAAGGCGTTTTTTTCTTTGAAGTTTGGTTTTAAAACACTGTAGCATCGTTCGTCCATTAGAAGAATTGCTGCTCAACACTTGTACATAACACTCTCCAAAATAATTCTACCACTTGTTTAGTCAATAAAAAAATGCTACAGCTGGTGTACTTGTAAATCTGCTCCAGGTACTTGGCTATGGTGATGGCCGGGCTACGGACGCTATGGAACACCAACGAATTGGTCATTCCATGTCACCAGCCACTGAAGAGCAAAGGATTCGAGGCAACTGCGACTCCGGCGGGTATTCATATTCCCCTCCTCCTCCTCGACCCCGAGTCCCGGATTGCATCAAGCCATCAGTCTCAAGGCACAAATCGCCATAAATGGAGACGACGGGAGACTCGAAGACCCGACCAGTGGAAGATTGGAATGATAGGACTCCGTTCTTTTTCTATTGGCTATCTAGGAGATTCGATCATGCCACCTCAACCGTTTGGACATGAATTTGGTGAATGGAAAGTTTCCCAAAATAGCAAGGTCCACTAATCACTGGACAATGCCCTGCTTCAAAGGATAAGGATGGTGGACGTGGCAGATGAGGTACGCTGACGTTCAATGGGAGACTAGAGATAGAGTGATAAAGACTTTCCAACTAGTTGGCAATGAAATCTAATTCAAAAAATATTATTTTTTCCTTTATCAGGTTGTCCAAGCATCAAATTAAATCTTTTAAATCTTTTAGGAGTAAGGTAAACTCTTGACCATTTGCACCTAAATTCCTGTAAGGCTAATATTTGGTGGAAATTTTTCAATGGGTAGTTTTTAGTGATTGGAATTGCATAATTTGGGTGCCCCAATGGTAATCGAGGACCTTGAATCCATTTATGCAATAAAAATTTCAATTTTAACATTGAAAATCTTATTTTCAACAACAAATCATGTTGTCGGATTCAGGCTAAAGTTGCCTGGAAAGGTGCAAATGGTCTAGAGATTAATCAAATCCAATCTTTTGTTATGTTCTAATTAACTATAACATTTTTAACAAAATCTAAATATGTGTCATATTAAGAATAATATCTTCACAAAATCTCCAATTAAGTTTAATATTTAATAATAATAAAAGTCGAACTTATAAGGCTATTAAAAATAATTAAATGTGGCACCTTAAAAGCTAATGAATCAAAATTTATATGTCCCGTTGAAATGTTTGAGCAATGCTAACTTTTTTATTTACATTAAATAGCAATTGCCTCAAGAAGGTGCAATAATACATCGATAGGTTGTTGTTGGAGAGTGAAATCACTGAAATAGAGAAATTAAAACAATTTAAATGTTATATATGATGTGAAAAGTTAGTTTTCCCACTATGTTGTTCAAAGAGAGTTATTTTTAAGCCCTCTTAAGCATTTTAATTATAAATTAGAATGTATTTCCATTCAAACGTGTTCATTATCAAACACACTACATAAATTAAAGATGGATAGTATGAGATGTTTGCACAAATATGTCATAAACAATGCTAGATTGCTGTAAATTTATATTGGTAAGCAACACAATGGACAAGAAAAAAAGTGTGTAAAAGTGAGGATAGAGAGAGAAAATACATAAAACCGACAACCTAGCAATAAGTGGCTTCCTACTTCTCATTCTCGTTCTCAATTTCCCACTTCAAAAATTATAATTTTTTGTTTATATTATCCTTATTTAAAGAAACAATTATAACAAACAAGATGATGAAAAACAAAATAAATACAATTTACTATAGCCACTTATATATAAGTCCAAACATCGTAAATCAATAGAATTTGAGATTCAAAGTACAAGTGAAGGTTTATAAAAAACAATACAAATTTTCTTTAATCCTCCATTACTCTTAACTCCATTGACAATTTACTTTGCCATAGAAATTGCTTTAGAAAAAATTACCACAAAGCTACCTTTTGCACCTTCATTACTCTAACTCCATTGTCATTTTAATATGTCCCAAACCCAACCAGGTCTATGTGGATTTTTTACTCTAACTTGTCTCTCATCCAAAAGGGTCGAATATACATATTCAAGAGATGTGTTTGCAAAAGATATTTGAAGATACCCCTGAGATAAAATATCCAATGGACTTGCTATAAAAAATAAGTTGTGAACATCACATGGTGGAAGTAACAACATATTTATTTTTTTATTATCATTCATATTGACACCGTGAGACAAAAAAACCTCAATGAAGTGCCAAACTTCTTTTTCAAAATAGTGTGATACAATTTGCATTAATGGATTTATTACATGGAACGAGACACATTGAAAACCTAATCCAGCAATATTGCAATATCACAATGCATGGTAAGGTGAAATTTAATTGAAAAATCAAAATTTGCAACATCAATTTTCAGTTTCACAGTGAAAACCTAAATTCCAATCTAATCCAGTAGTTTTGAGAAAAAAGGTATCGGTACTGGAAAAAAACAAAAGGAAAGCAAGATTGTATCCATTGAAGGATGAAAAGAATTACCAATATGTATACTGATAACTAAATAAAATGAAAATGAGATTATTTGTTTCTTTCCTTTGTAATAAACAGGAGGGAAAGTTTTAAATTAATTACGTTGCTAGGTGTTCTTTCTCCATAGTTGGTTTTAGGAACACTGTTCATCGTCGTCGTCTCTCCTGCAAATAATATGATGCCACGTGTTTAGTCAATAAAAAATTCTACACGATAAGGTAAGGATGGCATGTGGAGGAAGTTTGTGCACTAAGAATTCTCTTCAACCTACAACCATGTTTCTTGGCCATTGTTACAGGACTCTGACGTGATATTTGTGCTAAGATAGCCACCAAAATACCACGGGGACTTCACTTAGTGAACATCTCACATAGCATGTGCGATCGTGGGATATTAAATAATACCCTTAATTTCTAGAGATATTGACCCAAACTCTTTTTGTTGAAACC
This sequence comes from Pseudotsuga menziesii, assembly GCA_001517045.1. Taxonomy (NCBI): domain Eukaryota; kingdom Viridiplantae; phylum Streptophyta; class Pinopsida; order Pinales; family Pinaceae; genus Pseudotsuga; species Pseudotsuga menziesii. Next base: position 73,116 of record LPNX010515376.1, read on the forward strand.
CCCTCCCAATACTTGAAATCTCCTCCCCACCCCTTTTTATATTTCAATCCTTATAAACCACCCTACCCACCCCCACCTTAAACCCCTCATCCCCCCAATACCTACAATATATTGGTTCAATTTTTAATAATTTTAAAACCCACAATATGAACTAACGTGATAGGATATTGGTTAACAAGTGAATCCCCCATGCAAAATACCAGATGTGACCTCCTTTTGTTGGCCTTGGGCTGAGGTCGTGCCCTCCTTTAGCTGCCCATACAGAGCTGTTACCTCTTGATGGTTTCCAGACTTGAAACAAGACTTCTTGGCCTGTTTGAATTTGTTTTTAACTTGTTGAGGTAGGTGATGCCACACCCCATATCTCGAGAGCATACACAACTACTCTCTAGTCTAGTGAGGTCAAAACATTCATAAGTTGTGCTTCACTCCTTTCCACATTTCTTGACCTTGGATTGAACTGATACAGGTTACATGTATTCTGTTTGGGGGTTGCTTCCTATTTGGATAGGATAAACCTAGACTATGAATTCCATGTAAATACTCTATGTACTTTGAAATTACTCTTTATGATTTTGCATACTTAATAACAATTTGGTTATTATTTTTCAAAATTAATTAAAGTCGATAAACCATTAATGCATGCAATAATAATAGCCATAACCTACCCAGGTTGGGCTCGGTCAACCACTTGTAAAAGGCTTGTAACCTACGGGATGTGCCATAGCCAATGCCATTGCCACTGCCAATTTTAATTGTTTCGATCGATTTCATTCTATTAACATGGCCAAAGTAGATAACTCCACCTCCAACAAAAGAACTTTTTTAATGTACTGGAGTAGGTAAAATTGAAAGGAGATAAAAGTTGATTAGTACGCAATCGCTTTTGACTCCTATTTTTAGCCTGCTTATACATGCATTTTCATGTGCCTTCTAAACTTGCTTTCTATCCTTTAATCAAATAGAATTACATGTTCACATTTAATTGTACATCTGAAAAACAGTTAAATTAAAGTAGTTATGTTTTTTGTATTTTTTTGGCATACATTTACTAGATCATGTAGTAATGACATTAAATTTTGTGTTTAAGTATCCATTTTAAAATTATGCATTACCTTAAATTAAGTAAACTTTTTAAAAACAGTTTTACATTTATGACAGAGAAAATATTAAACTCCTTGTCTGAGCCGTAACTATGCTGCTTTTTGCCCCTTGTTGAGCCATAACCCTACCTTGAACTGATAAAGGCTAGATGTAGTTTTTTTGAGTTTTTTTTTTAACTTTTACACATAAAATGCATTTCCTTACGTGTCTTTGTTTTCTTGGAAGTGGTCCATTTGAATGTCTCTTAAACATTTAGTTTAATCGTGCTTTACGAAAGCCTTTTGATTAAATTAAGTATAATTACATGTACAAATTTATTTGTACATCTGAAAAACAGTTGAATTAAAGTACTTTTTTTTTGTATTTTTCTAGCATACATTTATTAGAAAATGTAGTGCTCCTATTAAATTTAGGGTTTTAGTATCCATTTTTAAATTCTGCATTAACTTAAATTAATTACAATTTTACAAAACACAGTTAGTCTTAGAAGGTTCTTGTGATTAGTTGTCATGTAATACTAATATGAAGGCCCTTTATTTATCTAATTTAGATATTTCAAGTAAACAATTAAAACATAAGTATGAAGTAGATCAATTAAAGCATAGGTATATACATGTTGGAAATAACTTTACTTATGCAAGTATACTTTCATAATGCACATATAGTTTAATCTCGCAAAAATATTTTATGTATTTATCTTGTACTTCTATTATGCAAGTCCTTTGTATTTAGTTACATGCACCTAACCCTTAGGCGCATTAGCAACGACCAATGGATCACATCATCAGTTTGGATATTCTCCTTATATAGTGATGGAGCAAAATGGGAAGCTATATATGGAGGATTAGAGGAGGAATAGAGCGTGATGGAGGAGAAAGGAATGAGGAGGGGTAAATTGAAGAGAGGAGAATGAGACTCAATAAAACAAAGAATGAGGTTCGTAATGAGGTAGGGGTTTAAGGAGAAGGGATATGTCGAGAAGGTCCGAAGGATCCAATAAATTCCTTATCGAATTGTAGCTTTAATACACTTTAAGCATTTACTACCTACCTTTAAACGCTTCATTTATATGTTTTTTATCACATTATATAAAAAAAACAAATTGAATTTACCCTCTTTCCGTGACTTGTTACATTCTACTCTTTTTCCTGTTACAATTTTAATGTCCTTATGAAATGGTTGTATGTAACTCCTGCAATAGTGTGTATATATAATGACACTGGTCATACACTTACACTTTTTTTCCCTCTTGCTCTTAGTGTTTCCCTCGCATAATGGAGTCACCCTTGACAAAAAAATGTGATATCTTCTCTGCTGGTTGGTTTTGTACATCTTCAGCCATTTTTATAGGTTTTTTCGCTTCATCTAGTTAGACCAACAAAGGAAACCACTCCACACTTTCGAATGACTCTCTCTAATGGTAACAACATGCATCAGACTTTTCTCCCAAGTACCTTTAACTCCCTCCTATTAGATGGATAACTCCAAGAAGGCTCTATCATCAAACTCTCCAAGTGCACCTGCACCATCATTCATAATAACACGTACATTTTTCTTGCCATTCTTTCAACCCCTCTTCTTATCTAGCTTAGGTTATGAATTTTTACCCACCACCCCTCGTCACAAATTAAACACCTTTACTAATTATTTCCTTTTTTCCTCTTACATGACTATTACAGTACTCAATATTGACCTGGTCCACCACAGACTTTACCTTATTAGGAGCCATGTTTCTCTTGTACTACCAACTAGCTTTGGCCTTCCAATTAGTTCATCAACTATCCAACCAATTAGCCTCACAGAAGATAGCGATGTTCACTCATCCCAAATATCAACTACACCAATATCCATGCCAACTACTGTAATTCCATCCAAAGCACTTAATCCCAACTAAAAAAAATAGTCCATTCAAGGTCACATACTTGCGAAGACAACTATCCATGAATACACCAACCAACGAGGCCCAGGGAAACTCTTTGGCTTTGACCTTCTTGGCTGTTCTGGAGAAGAGATCCATCTCTCTGCCTTTAACAACTTTGTTGAATCCTTATATGCCCTTGTTGAAATAGGGACAATTCACATTGTCTCCAATGGCACAATCAAAACAATGAACCCTTCATATAACCATTTGAACAACCATCTTTAGATTATCTTTTCATCCGCGTCAACCATCCACCCTGTCTCGATGAATTTACCTCTATTCCTTTACATTCCTTCCACTTTAAAACAATCAATGAACCTAAAAGTTTACCTTCAAATTCCATGGTTGACCTTATTGGCATGGTCAGCTCTATCTCCCTTGCATCTACGATTTGAAAAAAAAACGATTCTCAAACAAGTAGGCGAACCATTTTCCTTATAGATACATCATGTTTTAGCATCGATGTCACGCTTTGGGGTCATCATTGCCACAATGAGGGTTCTCATATTGCTTCATTATACTCCTCTGATCCACCACCTGTCCTTGCAATCAAAGGTGGTCATCTTACTGATTAGATTGGTAAAATAGTTGAAAGTGTTCCTAGTAGTACCTTGCTTATCAATCCAGATATTGAGGAAACTCATCTCCTTCAAAAATGGTTCACTGATCATGGATTTTGCGCTCCATCGACAACCTTGAGTCACAAGTACATAGGCTCTATATCTCGAACACACCCAACTAAAACAATATTCGACTTGCAAAGCATGCATCCCTCTAATAAGGCCCTATGGTTCTCTTTATGCGCTTCCATTGTTGACATTAACATGGAAAAATTCCACTTCCTTGCATGCCCTCTCTTTGTTGATGGCATTCAATGCACGAAAACAATTTCACATAGAGCTTATAACACTTGGCATTGCAACAAATGTGATGGTGAATTCACAGAATGTGACTAGAGGTACATTTTAAAGCTTTCCTTGCAAGACCACAATGGCCAGATTAATGGAGCCACAACTTTTGATTATGTATCCAACCAACTACTTGGTGTATCTACAAAATATTTATGCCTCCTCACCACTGAACCCTCAACCATAAATGATATCTCTCTACAATTAACTTTGCGACAATACCTTTTCACCTTGTCCATGAAGACAGAGACTTTCAACTCCACTACAAGATTGAAGACAACCATTGTCAATCTTGAAGAGATTCCTTAATATGCCGCTACATCTGCCAAGATCTTGGAATAAATACATGCACTCACTACTCAAATCCGTCCTATTGCACGTTGTCTCTAACCTCCCCTTCGTACACTTCACCCTCTGTTTATTCTAGCGACCCCTTTAAATCACCCTCTCACATCTAACCCTTCCTTCACTCGTTTGTTCTAATTCCATATATTCGAGACATCATACCCCACAATAGACCATCATATGTCTCCAAATAGATTTCATCTCATCTCCACCCAATTATGTTTCTTCACAATTGCTATATCCCCCCCCCCCCCCCCCCCCCCCCCCCCCCCCCCCCC
>LPNX010515376.1:77737-92737 GCA_001517045.1 Pseudotsuga menziesii
GTGTTATCCTATACATTACGTGGGTTTTTTTTTAAGCACGACTTACATTGGTTCACATACACTATATTTATCTATATGTGTCCATCCAACATTTCATGTTTTCTTACATGTATACAATGTTTAATATGTCATCTATGTAGTTTTTTTTATTCTAGTATGTTACTTCTTTCTTACTTTTCACATACATATATATGCTCCACATACATCCACAAATGATTTATACCTTCTTTCTTGCAACACTTTTGCAATGCGTTTATTTCTATATGCACACATACATTTTTATTTGTAGTTTGCATTTCTTGCTTTTAATATACATGCCTCAATGTTTTCTTACAAGCACACATTTATAACATTTTGCAATCCCATCAATGTCTCCTCCAGGTTCAAGGTAAACTCGTATTCCATGCATTGTTTAAAAAAAAAATGTTGTTAGATGTTGTTCAAGGTTGGAGGTTTTAGTAGAGTGGGACTGTTCACTACTCGAATCTATTGAAAGTGCAATTTTCTATACATGACATTGAAAATAGCATTATGGTTCAATTTTATGGACTATGTTTTGCTGTATTTTGTCAAACTAATAGCTATATGTTTATCATGGTTGCATTGTGTTTTGTCAAACTAATAACTATATGCTTATGATGGTTGCATTGCATTTACTTGCTACTATCATTCACTTACCTTGAAGAGTTTGCATATTTTTGATCACTTATGCATATCAATGAATTTATTTCAATATTGTGAAACGATATATAGGTCAGTGTAAGAAGATGAGGGACCTTTTAGATGCAATCCTAGTTTTCAAAAACATGATCACGTTACATAAACATACAATGCGTTTTTGCTACATAGCACTTGTTATGGTTCAACCCGAGTTTGACATGTCATGGGGCATGTAGGATAGGAAAACATATTGCGTATAGGTTATATAACTACAAAACACATACGCAATATGTAGTTATAAATCACGTACGCGATTTGTAAAATTAAAATTTATTTATATACACAATCGCGAAACCCGTGGCGCATTCTACCCATCAGGAACAAGAATATCAGGTTGAACGACAACGAATTGGGTGTTGGAGAAGCTTGAATTAGTTAGAGGGGAGGAAAATCCACTGGTCAAATGTCATCTAATCAGGTAATTCATCCACCCATAGCATTTTTTTTGTCAATTCTAAACCTAAAATACATTTTTTAAATACTTTAAAACAACCAAATTTTGCATTACCCAGTCACTAATTAAATTCACATCTCCCTCAACCAAGATGAGTGAATAATTACAAAGAATTCCTTTTCAATAACTCAAGAATTTCTAATGCAACAAAAAATGGAAAAATATAGAACTCCTCCCTTTATACAATGTATCCATCCACACGAAACCCAAATTTCCAGCCCTCAAAAGCCATTTCCCCATGATACTAATTGAACAAGTTTCCTCGAAAATGGCCCTAACAAGATGAAATGCATGCACAAGCGTGAATAGAAAAAAAGCATAAAAAATTAATAACTTGGTTTCTCAAAACTTCATCACAATCATTTGTCCATGAACATAATCAAAATTTCATCACAAGTGGATGTAGTTATACATTGTCTCTTAGTTAAGCACCCTTAAATAAATGCCAAAACACATTAACAAAGTGCCTCTCGGGCCTACCATTTTAAACATAAAACAATGTATTATATAAAATCAACAATATATATAAACATAGAGTTAAAACTGGTAACTATGACTAGTTTTATTCCTTCGTCCAGTTTTAGCAGCCACCACCATTTTTCCACTAGAATATTTGCACTTCTTGGTTATAGCAACCACATCATTTGTGTTTTAATTATACCTTCCTCGGCACTTTGCTCTTGTTCTGCGCATATGACTTACCCTCCGTGCCCCTGGCCTTATCATAATGACAAAAAAAGTTGAAATATACGAAACTTCTCACTATGATACCGAATTACAAGTCAACATGTCCTGACACCACCATACAACCTTGGTATTCATCGCACCATCGAAGAGTTCATAATCATCATGCAGTTCTCACCCTAGCTCTATTGAGATACCAAAAATCTAATTAATTAAAGGTCATCACCTAAACTACATAGAACTTGAATTCTACTTCTTTTATGTTATAAACATAATAAAGCAAATTAGAAACATGTGAGACCCTAGGTCTCCCTAAGATCCCTTGACCTAGCAAAGACATAAATGACTTTACTCAAACAGTCTATGCCCCTGCATCACTAGGTTTATCAACCGTTTTTTAAAATAGCAAAAACATTGGTAATATATTTCTACATGTCGAGTCTCTAAGCTCATCTACAACGAATTATATTCCAGTCCACAAATTATCCATTTTTCCATGTCACTTTTGGTTGGTTTCCATGTTTATATAACATTGGGAATGGTGAACACCCATGAACTACCTAGAGTGTGTCGTGAGAGTGTTCCCAACCATGATCGAGTCAATTATATTTAGAGGATTGGTGGTACATATCACCACTTTTCTTGCCTCACATGTCCTAATAGTCCCTTGCCCCTTTCTTTTACATATCCAAGGGACATAAAGGGGAAAACATGTCAAAATAGAACTCCTAAATTTAAAGAAGTTTAAACCCAAGTGTGCATGGAAAAGTCACCAACGAGGGTTAAGAAGTGCCTTAACTTCTAGAAAGAAGTTGAACAAAATTTACTATTTAATTTTAAGTTTTAAATGTATGTAAGTGAATGCCATTAAATTGCTTACTTGATTTTGATTTAATTTACATTTTCAATTTTGAAGAGACGTCATTATATACCATGTATATGTTTCTAATGATTTTCTTATTGATGTTTTTATTGCAGTTGTGACTATGGACACAAATGTTGAAATACTGTTTGAGCTTGCCCACTTGAGAGGACTTAGTACGGCTTTTAGTGGTGGTGAAAGGATTTGTCGTTCACTTGCATCCACTTTGAATGCAATTGTTGAGACTATTTCATTGTCAAGCAACATACTATATGATATTAAATCAGATAGAGAAAGAAAAATACAAGAGTACGTTGATGGGCTTCACTACAATGTAATCAAAAAGTTGAAAATAACCAAAGAGCATATATTTTCATTGTTTGGGGACCCTCGCATGGGGGAAATCCCAAATGCAAATAGGCCTCATATCTCTATTGGGTGGTGCACATTTCAACCATTTGTTGATAACTGGATGGACAAATGGTGTATGGTTTTTGATATGCCACCACATAACAACAAGGAAATCCCCCTGTATTTCCTTCGAAAGATGTATGCAAAGTTCGTGTTGCGTAAACACGTAAACTATTTTGATATATTGCAGTTTTAGGGGATCGGTGGGGGGATGCCCCAAAATCGACCCAATGCCAGGCTTCGGTACCTTAATCGCCCTATCCCTGCACCTCGCAGGAAGTTGCCTGGGCCAGATGTCCCACCTGTACATCGTGTTATTCCACAGACACGTGATGCATATTTGAGTTTGGCTTGGGCATTTGTTCATCATAGCACTATGGTTCAACATATGGATGAGGAAGAGACATCTATCCCTAGTGTGGTACATACACCAGGTCGTCACAATGTAGGACCATCTTCTAGTGCAGTACCACCCACTAGTGTAGTACCCCCCTCTAGTGTATGACCATCTACTAGTGCAGCACCATCAGCACATCCCCAACCTACTTTTGAGCCTCACGAGTGCACATCGTGTGGTTGTCCCTGCTGTGGTCTTTCCTCAGATGTTGTCTTTAGTGGGTTTTTGAGTGATGTATGTAGATGGTTAATTGTAATAAATTCTTCATTTATTTTCTTGTTTGTACACATATGTATAGTTTGAGCTAATATATTAATTTTGTGAACTTGTAGTTGATGCTTTATGCCGGCAACGACGCCGCATAGTTTCATGTTCCACACTCTACAGAGGGGCATGACAGTCCATCCACTGATCCCTTGGTTGGTGGAGAGATTCATATAGCACCCATTGCCGTATCTCACACCGAGGTAAACATTTTAGAATTTAAGTTTTTTAATACTTGTTAATTTGTTAATTTCCACATACTGTACATGTTAGTTCAATAATGCTATCTACGGTATAATATTTACAATTATTAAACTTGCAGATGCCAGATCCTTCATGGGGGAAAGCAGTGATGGAGGTAGCATCCATGGTTGTATCAACCGAGGAAACATATGGGCTCCTGGTAAACAATTAAAAATGTCATTTTTAAAATACATGTATGTTCGTTGAATCATGCATGTCTAACTACATGAACACTTGCTGACTATAGGAACCAACCGAAACACCTGGACCATTTCCTGGAGTTGTATCTCCTCATAGGCTATATGTGAACAAGGGTCATGTGTATATGAGGCGGCCTACTCCTAGCAAGAATCCAGTTGTCCATGAACATGGAGCTACTGATACCATGGTAATGTATATCCTTATGATATTTCTTGGTTAACTTGAAATCCAATACATAAAATTTCTTGTTAATGTTTGATTTGCATGTTTACTGCATTAGGAGCCAGAGTTTACTATTGAAAGCCTCACATGGATGGTTGATGCAGCAGTCAATGCTGCATCTGCAATGGCAACAAGTCACACAGAGGTACAACTATTTCAACTTGATCGTTACATAGTTTATTATTGCTGGTGTATGTTTATTCATGCATGTCTGACTATTTCAACATTTGGTGATTGTAGCCACCTGCAGCAGGAGTTATTGATGCAGCAGTCAATGTGGCATCTGCAATAAAAACAAGCCACACAAAGGTACAACTATTTGAACATGATCTAGACATATTATGTTATTGTTGTCTATTGTTTATTCATGCACATGTGTTACTATTTCAACATTTGGTGATTGTAGCTACCACCACCAGCAGTAGTTCCTGCCCCCTCTAGTTCGACCATGGATGTGACCATCCTTGATGTTCAACCAACAACTCCATCTGCTACACAAGGAACACAATCCCCTTTGTCAGAGTCTCTCACTGAGCTGATATTTCCATTAATGACCAATTGTTTCATGCAATGTCCATGAACATGTTGATAATTGTTGAGTTGATTTACATATGGTATTTTATTGAGCTAATGTATTAGTACATAGTTAGTTGAATTTAGCAATTGATATTTAATTTGCAGGATCCAGAGATGAACACTGGTCCTAGAGGATCAATGTCGGGAAAGAACAAGAGGAAGCTTGAGTTTTGATGTGTCATATGGGATATATGTACATTTCAATACATGTACATGTGGCTTGGATAGTTTTGGATACATGTACTTTTGGAGACATGTACATTGACATTTCACTTACATGTACATGTGGCTTGGATAGTTTTGGATACATGTACTTTTGGAGACATGTACATTGACATTTCACTTACATGTACATGTGGCTTGGATAGTTTTGGATACATGTACAAGTGGCTTGGATAGTTTTGGATACATGTACTTCTGGTTACTTTTAGATACATATGTACTTTTGGAGACATGTACATTGACATTTCAGTTATAAATGAATGATACATTTCACTTTGAATTTGTTCTTTGGTTTCCACATGTTCTTGTGTCAATCTATTGTGTTGATTTGTGTGGATTATCTGTTACTTATGAATGCACTATGTCAAAAGAACAAACTATTATATTTAAAGGTTTCAATGATCTCACTACATGCACACTAATTGGATCTCTAATTAGAAATTGTGATTTTGGATGATCATTACAAGTAAAGTCAAAGTTCTTGCTCCTGTAACTTAATAAATCTAAGTGCAATACATTGTATTTCAAGGTTTCAATGAACTCACTACATGCACACCAATTGGATATATCTAATTAAGAATTGTGAGTTTGGATGATTAAATTACAAGTTAAGTCAATTCCCAAGTGTAATTTAATAAAACTAAGTGCAATACATGCTTCACATTTCATCAACGACCAACAACACTATTCAAAAAACATCATGCACCCAATGACTAATCACTCAACATTAAAGGAACTACAATAGAATCTAAAGACCGAGAACCAAATTTGTGAATCAACATGATTTGAAGCATAAGTCCATCGAATTTGAAAAAGTTGAGTTGGACATTAGATTGATTATGAATTGATTTGTGACAGCAAGATAAGATTAGGGTTTCCCTGGTAGGGTTATGGTTATGGGACATGCATGTTAAACAGTAAACCATAGTTAGGGCTAAGGTTTTCCAATTTTGGCCCTCATTGGCATGAAATGAATTGTCCAATTTTGGCCCTCATTGGTGTGAAATGCATTGTCCCCTACTAAGCGAAACCATAGTTTCAGAAGCCACCATACACAGAGGTCATTGAGCAATGGACAGGTGGGAGAGGCCCCCCCAGCTAAAATACCACGTCATGAATCCAACGGAGTCGACGGTTCATTGATCGGAGGGCCGAGCATTGATCTATGGCGAGTTGCAGGTCACCTCCACATACCATTTAGGGACACTTAGTGGACTTGTGCTCGGTGCGCAAAAAACATCACGGAGATGCAATTTTGAATTCCGTCAAATCCTACTAGCGTGTTTGGGAATGGGAAATATGGCAATTCCAACCACATCCCCACCGTCCGTGGCTTTCCAAGTTTGGCCCTCGTTGGTGTGAAATGCATTGTCCCCTACCGAGCGAAACCCTAGTTTAAGAAACCATCATATTCAGAGGTCATTAGGCAATGGATAGGTAGGAGAGCCCCCCCCCCCTAGCTAAAATCCCACGTCACGAATCCAATGGAATTGACAGTTCTACGATCGAAGGCCCGAGCATCGATCTATGGCGAATGTAGGTCACCCTAGATATGGTTCAGGGACACTTGGTGGCCTTGTGTCCGATGCGCAAAAAATGTCATAGAGCCGCAATTTTGAATTTTTTCAACTCCTGCTAGCGTGTTTGGGCATGGGAAATATGGCAATGCCAACCACATCCCCATTGTCTGTGGCTTTCTAAGTTTTTCCCTCATTGGCGTGAAATGCATTGTCCCCTACTGAATGAAACCCTAGTTTTAGAAACCACTATATACAGAGGTCATCGGGAAATTGACAGGAGGGAGTGGCCCTACCCTATCTAAAATCCCATGTCAGAAATCCAACAGAATAAATGGTTCATCGATCGAAGGCCCGAGCATCGATCTATGGCGAGTTTTAGGTCACCTCCAGATACCATTCAGGGACACTTGGTGGACTTGTGCCCAATGCACAAAAAACATCACGGAGCCACAATTTTGAATTCCGTCAACTCCTGCTAGCATGTTTGGGCATGGGAAATATGGCAACGCCAACCGCGTCCCAACCATCCATGGATTTCCAAGTTTGGCCCTCATTGGCATGAAATGCATTGTCCCCTACTGAGCAAAACCCTAGTTTCAGAAACCACCGTATTCGGAGGTCATCGAGCAATGGACAGGCAGGAGAGGCCCACCCCTAGCTAAAATACCACGTCACAAATAGAACGAAATTGACGGTTCGTTGATTGAAGGTCTGAGCATCGATCTATGGTGAGTTGTGAGTCACCCCAGATACTATTCAAGGACACTTGGAGGACTTGTGCTCGGTGTGCAAAAAACGTCATGGAGCCGCAATTTTGAATTCCATCAACTCCTGCTAGCGTGTTTGGGCATGGGAAATATAGACGCCAACGGCATCCCCATTGTATATGGCTTTCCAAGTTTGGTCCTCGTTGGCATGAAATGCATTCCCCCCTACTTAGTGAAACCCTAGTTTCAGAAACCACCGTATTTGGTGGCAACCGGGTAATGGACAGGTGGGAGAGGCGACCCTCTTGCTAAAATCACACGTCACAAATCCAATGAAATCAATGGTTCATCCATCGGAGGCTTGAGCATTGATATATGGGGAGTTGTAGGTCACCTCTAGATACCATTTAGGGACACCTGGTGGACTTGTGCCCAGTATGCAAAAAACGTCACGGAGCCGCAATTTTGAATTTTGTCAACTCCTGCTAGCGTATTTAGGCATGGGAAATATGGCAATGCCAAATGCATCCCAACCGTCCATGGCTTTCCAAGTTTGGTCCTCGTTGGCATGAAATGCATTGTCCCATACTAAGCGAAACCCTAGTTTAATAAATCACCGTATTCGGAGGTCATTGGGAAATGGACAGGCAGGAGAGGGCCCCCCCTAAGCTAAAATACCATGTCACAAACCCAATGGAATCGACGGTTCATCGATTGGAGGCCCAAGCATTGATCTATGGCGAGTTTCAATTCACCTCTAGATACCATTTAGGGACACTTGGTGGACTTGTACCCAGTGCGCAAACAACGTCACAGAGCAGCAATTTTGAATTCAGTCAACTCCTGCTAGCATGTTTGGGCATGGGAAATATTGCAACTCCAACCGCATCCCCACTGTCTGTGTATTTCCAAGTTTGGACCTCATTGGCGTGAAATGCATTGTCCCCTACTGAGAAAAACCCTAGTTTTAGAAATCATCATATAAGGAGGGCACCGGGAAATGGACAGGCGGGAGAGGCCCCCCCTAGCTAAAATTCCATGTCACAAATCCAAGGTAATCGATTGTTCATCGATCGGAGGCCTGAGCATCGATCTGTGGCGAGTTGTAGGTTAGCTCTAGATACCGTTCACAGAGTTGCAATTTTGAATTTCGTCAACTCCTGCTAGCGTGTTTGGGCATGGGAAATATGGCAATGCCAACCGCATCCCCACTGTCCATGGATTTCCAAGTTTGGCCCTCGTTGGCGTGAAATGCATTGTCCCATACTTAGCGAAATCCCAGTTTCAGAAACCACTGTATACGAAGGTCATCGTGAAGTAGACAGGTGGGAGAGGCCCCCCCCTAGCTAAAATACCACGTCAGAAATCCAACAGAATCAACAGTTCATCGATTGGAGGTGCGAGCATTTATCTATGGCGAGTTGCATGTCACCTCTAGATACCGTTCAGGGACACTTGGTGGACTTGTGCCCGGTGCACAAAAAACTTCACGGAGCAGCGATTTTGAATTTTGTCAACTCCTGCTAGTGTGTTTGAGCATGGGAAATATTTCAATGCCAACCGCATCCCCACCATCCATGGATTTCCAATTTTGGACCTTGTTAGCATGAAATGTATTGTCCCTTACTGAGCAAAACCCTAGTTTTAGAAACCACCATATACGGAGGTCATCGGGCAATGGACAGGTGGGAGAGGCCCCCCCCTAGCTAAAATCCCAAGTCACAAATCCAACGTAATCGATGGTTCATCGATCGGAGCCCTGAGCATTGATCTATGGTGAGTTGCATGTCACCTCCAGATACCGTTTAGGGACACTTGGTGGACTTGTTTCGGGTGCAAAAAAAATGTCACGGAGCCGCAATTTTGAATTTTGTCAACTCCTGCTAATGTGTTTGGGCATGGGAAATATGTCAAGGCTAACTTCATCCCCATCGTCCATGGCTTTCCAAGTTTGGCCCTCGTTGGCATGAAATGCATTGTCCCCTACTGAGCAAAACCCTAGTTTCAGAAACCATTGTATTCGAATTTCATCGGGAAATGGACAAGTGGGAGAGGCCCCCCCCTAGCTAAAACCCCATGTCATGAATCTGATGGATCAACGGTTAATTGATCAGAGGCCCTAGCATCGATCTATGGCGAGTTGTAGGTCACCTCCAAATATCGTTCAAGGACACTTGGTGGACTTGTACCTGGTGCGCAAAAACGTCATGGAGCTGTAATTTTGAATTCTGTTAACTCCTGCTAGCGTGTTTGGGCATGGGAAATATGGCAATGCCAACCGCATCCCCATTGTCCGTGGCTTTCCAAGTTTGGTTGTCATTGGCGTGAAATTCATTGTCCCCTACCGAGCAAAACCCTAGTTTCAGAAACCACTGTATACGGAGGTCACCAAGAAATGGAAAGGTGGGAGAGGCCCCCCCATAGATAAAATCCCATGTCACGAATCCAACAGAATCAAAGGTTCATCGATCGGATTCCCGAGAATCAATCTATGGCGAGTTTTAGTTCACCTCCAGATACCGTTCAGGGACACTTGGTGGACTTGTGCCCGATGCGCAAAAAACGTCACGAAGCTGAAATTTTGAATTCTGTCAACTCCTGCTAGCCTATTTGGGCATGGGAAATATGGAAACACCAATCGCATCCCCACCATTCGTGGCTTTCCAGGTTTGGCCCTCGTTAGCATGAAATTCATTGTCCCCTACTGAGCGAAACCCTAGTTTCAGAAACCACCGTATACAAAGGTCACTAGGAAATGGAGAGGCGGGAGAGGCCCCCCAAGCTAAAATACCATGTCACGAATCCAACAAAATCGATGGTTTGTCGATCGAAGTCCCGAGCATCGATCTATGGTGAGTTGCAGGTCACCTTCAAATACGGTTTAGGGACACTTGGTGGACTTGTTCCCGGTGCTCAAAAAATGTCATAGAGCCACAATTTTGAATTCTGTCAACTCTTGCTAGTGTGTTTGGGCATGGGAAATATGGAAACGACAACCGTATCCCCACTATCCATGGCTTTCCAAGTTTGTCCCTCATTGGATTGAAATGCATTGTCCCCTATTGAGCGAAACCCTAGTTTCAGAAACCAACATATTTGGAGGTCACCGAGAAATGGATAGGTGGGAGAGGCCCCCCTAGCTAAAATCCCATGTCACAGGTCCAAAGGAATCGATGGTTTGTCGATCGAAGGCCTGAGCATCGATCTATGGCGAGTTGCAGGTCACCTCCAGATACTATATCCTACATGTTAAATTCTTTATGTAAATGTTTTATGGTTACCTTTATGCATTGAACTAATGGTTATAATAAAAAAATTAACATGGTATAAGAGGTGAGCTGTCAAAAAGGAAGTTATACAAGCCTTAAAACATAAACTTTATCATTGTGGCATATTATTTCCATCATCCTAGTTTTATATATCGACTGAAAACATTGACAATATTCCCTTCTTGAAAAATTAGGGTTTTAGTCCTGTAAGAGATCCTACAAAGAACTTTGATAGGTATGACCTAAAGAGGTACATGTATGTATTATAATGTTATGTATATCATGTGAATGAGATCTTGAAATTTTCATATGATTGATATATAGGGTTTATTGATCATATGTAAAATATGGCATGTTCATTAACTTGACATACAAGTGAACTTTTGGCATATTTATAAACAACATTATGGAAAATTTTGCATATCAAGAACACAAAATTGACATATTCATAAGCAACATACATGAGAAAATTAAAATTATGTAACATACCTCATCATTCTAGATCCCACCTATTATAATACAACCAAGTCCTCTAGATCATCTCTTATAATGATGGTCTCCATTAGTCTCTCATGCTCTATATCCGGTAAGAAGTAGCGTACCTTCGATGAATTTCGGCTAGGCATTCTCCGTACCTAGAGGTTTGTACCAATGATTAAGTTGGTAAAGTGATACACACTTGCACTTGATTTGTAATCCTTGTAACATATCCACCCTTATTTCTTGCATTGTTTTCATGTGTAAGGTATTCACCTTTAACAACCATAGACCCGATTGGGAAGTGGTTGTTTTCATCGTCAGTCATGGACACAATGAGGGTTTTCTTTCCCTCTATACAACAAGCCAACCAGTAATCACCACCCCATTCGCTATCTTTTGAGGAAACCACTACGTATATGTGTCCTGCATAATATGATTGTAGGTATATGATCAAATATTTTTTGTGTGATACAAGGCCATTAATGTGAGTTTGAAGACTACGTAAATAAACAAAAAAGTGTTAAGGAAATGCATCATACCAGGTTGTACAAGGTCTGGGACATGATCAAAATCTATAGAAATAGATGATTGGTCTTATTCCAATGGAGTTAACTCAACAATTGCATGCTGATAAAGTGGAAGTGATATGCGATCCCATCCATCAACCCAATCCAATTATTCACACCCATCCCAGTCACCATCACAACAAGGCGGGCAAAAACAAGCGAGTTTTTCGGTCCAAATTTCAAATACTGGGTTATCAGAGCTTCAAACCGAATGAAAGCCATGAGTCCCAGGAATAGTCTTGCATTCCCATGCATGTGAACAGTCTATGTCTACCACCTCCCAAAAAAATCTCTCCACATGTCTCTTTCTTGTGGATTCTATTCGCATAGTTGATTCCTCTCCCACTACTGACGTGCACCACTTGACTATAGATTGAGCATTTCAAATAGTAGATACTGTAGATAATTTCAATTCCTCTCCTTGTAGGGTTCTTTTGACACATGCTCCGGCTCCATCATGCTCTCCTTTACCATGCCCAGTCTCAAAATAGTTCCACATATGTGGAACTTTGTAGTTTTTATGCAATGAACACAACCATTGAAATATGCGTGCATTTTTGAACTGACCAGCACATCCATCAGACCAAATCCAATGTCAATCCATTTGTATGTTCCTGCCCTTCAACTGATCATAGAACATGATGAAGAAATGACGTACATAGTGGAAGTCATAGCACCTATCATCACTTATTTAGAAGTGATACTCCTTTAGAATTTATCTTTTCTCTTCACTGCTATTTGGGCCATGCCTATATGTGATATGCACCATGAAGGAAACCTACTCAGAGTGATAATACTAAATTTGGATCTCATTTTGAGGTTGCAGAGTGTAGTTCTCGGCAAAATCAACAACTGAAAGTATAGTACCATGAGGAAATGTATCTCTGCATAATCTAAACTTCTCATCTTTCCATCGTGCCAAGTGGACATGCTGAACATATTGATGTGTCTTTTTAATAAATTCCTTGACGAAGTCACTAACTTGTACCCATTGACACAAAATGATCTCAATATCAGTTTTTTTTTTGTAAGGAATGAAATGTAACTATTCAAACATAAATTTATAGATAAATGCATGTACCTAAGATGTAACCAATTGTATTTTTTTGTTTTATTTCCCTGGGACTATTTCATAGTTGATATATTTGAAACTTTTCATGCATGTAACCATATTCCCAAATTCATTGTCTCCACTCTCGTGCAAACATTGGCTCAATAATGCCATTCCAGCACAGTTGGAGCAAGTTCCATCCAAACAAGATTTTGCATAGTATGTTTTCCCCTCAATCATATTGCACATGATACTATGAATGAATTTTCTTGATGAAGTCGGTGGTATTGTCAGGGATCAATCCTGCACATGGTTAGTATGCAACACACGACGAATGTACAAAAATGTTTCATAAACAAATCATATTCTACATGGAATCTACAACAATAAGTGTTATGAAGAGTATTTATTCGAGCATACCGGGGTTTACATTTCTCAAAATATCTTTGCCCCAAATTCAATTGTCTATGTTCATTCCTAAATTTCTCGTATAGTTTTGTCCGTGTTATATCATAAAGATTCTTAATATGTGGTTCACGATCCTTTGAACCCCTTCTCAGTTTTAGTACATCCTTCCGGTTTGAAGAAGGCCTTGTGTGATCATGCCAAAAACTCTGCTCTAGTCCTTTTACTGCATCAACTAGCTTCATGTCACGACGTGGAAACCGACCAATAAAGGCCCAAAAATCTGTCTGAGCGGTTGTGTCAAGATGTTCTCTTCTAATAGAATACCTATGGATGGTTTTTACATTCAAATTAACTAGTTTAGATGTATGCTTGAGAAAACAAAGGACCCTAGTGTTCTTATTTACAATTGCTTGTGACAGCACATGACGAGCCGCATTGTGGTCCTTTGAATGTGTGTTCTTACCAATTTTACCAAAGGCATCTACTAAGCTTTTAACTATATGAGAACTTGGTCTAGAAGTCTTTATCATCTTTATCCCTAACGATTTCCTAACGATATTCATGCCCCTAGATTTTAACAATGATAAAAATAATCTACATTTATCTCCATCACATTTAGAAACAAAATATTTATTTAATATATGTTGACTTTGATAAGAAATAGTACATTTAGATAGCGTACCTTCAATGGAATTGAGGAGTCCTTCATCAACTTGTATACGCTTCGAAGTTCTTCGACGTGTGCTTTCTAATGGAGGTAAGGGGGTTGGAATTCTATCATCTAGTGCATCAACAATACGCTCTGGCGTTTCAGTAGCAACTTGTTGTCCTTCATTCTCTTCATGGTAGTTGGATGGTGGAAGTCCAACATCCTGATCGATGGTCCGGAGAATATTTTCTTCTTCAACAGTAGGCTCCATGTCCAATGCCTCTTCAACAATATGCTCCATGTCCAACACCTCTTCATGAGCTTCGTCTTGAGATGGTAACTTATCACTTTGATTTGAAGTGGGAATTAAAACATCCCCTAATGAGCACCTATGTTTTGCTTCTTATATACTTCCATGGGGTGCTTGTTCAACAACTATTGTGGAAATTGAAGGTCCCTCTAGTGAATGCTTCCTTTTTTCTTGTGGTGGATTAATAGGATGAAACATGGTATCCTCTATAATTGGATTTGGATTAGTTTCCAAAGAGAGCCTCCGATTCATCATGTCTATTCTTTTCTTTTCTTTCTCTTCTTCAACAACTTCTTGAGGTCTCTTCCTTGTTGATTTTCTTCCTCGGTTACGTACATTCCCCATCACCACAATGATCAATTCAATATACTTTGTTTTTGTTGCTCCTCGATTACAAGCTTTCAAACCTTTAACTTGCTTTATAACTATAGATCCTTCAAGGTGCTTCAATATTCCTTCTCAATTGTTCATATTTCCCATCAAAACAATGATGAATGATAAAATTTACCTTTGGTTCTCTTGAATAATAAGCAAATGAAAGTTAAATCATAAATTGTTCCTCAAGTTGATTCTCTTGTACAATTGTGTAAATCCACCATCACCATGAAATGCTATTGAAGCTTGATATCTTGTCTAGTGTGCTCTTCAACCATGAAATATGTCCCTATTGCTACACCTGCATACCAAAAAGAATGATGGAGGATGTGTATTGTGAGTATTTCCAGAGGTGGGCTTGTGCTCTATTGAAAAAAAACGTGCGGCTAATCAGTTTTTTGTGAAGACA
>LPNX010515376.1:95237-96983 GCA_001517045.1 Pseudotsuga menziesii
ATGATGAAGATGATGACGATGAAGATGATGATGATGCCGACAATGATGATGATGATGGTCATTATGATGATGATGATGATGACGACGATGAGGCTCATGATGATGATAATGAAGAAGAAGAAGACGATGATGATGATGAACATCATGATGATGACGATGATGATGATGGACATCGTGATAATGATGATGATGATGATGATGATGATGATTATGATGATGATGAGGGTCATGATGACAACAACAATGATGATGACGACGACGATGACCACGACGATGATGATGATGATGAAGACGACGACGATGATGATGACGATGACGACGATGATGATGATGATGATGACGACGATGATGAAGACGATGACGACGACGACGATGATGAAGACGATGACGATGACGACGATGATGAAGACGATGATGATCAACATGATGATGATGATGATGATGAGGGTCATGATGGTGAAGATGATGATGATGAAGACACATGTGCCTTACTGACTATCCCTCTATGACTTACTCACTGGCCCTCCTTGCCATTGTGCATGATGATCATGATGATGAAGATGATGATGATGATTGTAACAAATATAAATAAAATATTATTTAATTTAGTTAATTATCTTATGAAAAGGTGTAACCCTTCAGTTTACACACTCAAAGCCTATAAAGGCGAGCTTCCCTTGTAATTATCTCATCATCCAATATATTATTATTATTCATATTTCATTATTATAATGATAGTCGGATTCAACTAATGAACAACCTGATTCGACTAACAGACAACCAGATTTGGTTGCTCCATTTGGTATTAGAGCTCGAATTTGACTCCTTCGACTTGAGGTCGGATTTAGCTCCTTCAACAGTCAGCTCAGATTCAGCTCATCAATTCTTGATTCGTCTGTTGCTCCATTTCACCCATATTTTCTTCCATCCCTCGCCGTTCATCCTCTGATTTCTTCCGCTGCTCCATGCTGCTACTTCTCTTCCACTTGCACGCTCCCCATCTTCCCACATGCATGCTTCTTCCCTCTTCCATCTCCTATGCACCTGTTAGTTCCCTCTTCTATCTCCTACCCATGCATTTCCTACTGTTGCCTTCGCATGCGCCCCCCCTCCACTCCACACCACACTCTCTACTCATTGCTCCTCGCACCCCCATCTAATTCTCTCCTGCCTACTCGCAACTCCACCATCTCCATCTCCCACGCGCTNCCACCTCCACTCCACACCACACTCTCTACTCATTGCTCCTCGCACCCCCATCTAATTCTCTCCTGCCTACTCGCAACTCCACCATCTCCATCTCCCACGCGCTGGTCTCCTCTTCGCAGCCTTGCACACCTCCACGCCGTCGCCTACACACCTCCACGCTATCGCACATTTCCCCAACTTTGTCCTCCACCTCCCTGCACCCTCCATATCCCCAACGCCCCCCTCCATCTCCCTTCCTTCCACCTTCTACATCCTCCCTTCCATGCTACCCAACCGCCGCTCTTCTGCCGGTTTATCCCCTCTGTGACTTTTCCCTCCACACTCCCATTTCGCTTGAGATCTGCCAACGCCACCATTTCCTGCATCCACTT
This sequence comes from Pseudotsuga menziesii, assembly GCA_001517045.1. Taxonomy (NCBI): domain Eukaryota; kingdom Viridiplantae; phylum Streptophyta; class Pinopsida; order Pinales; family Pinaceae; genus Pseudotsuga; species Pseudotsuga menziesii. The sequence goes on from LPNX010515376.1 coordinate 96,818, forward strand.
CGCAATTTTCCCATCGTTGTGCCTTCGACCCTCGTGATCACCTTTGGTCATCTACACCGCCGCCTACCATTCCCCCTTTACGAGATTGAAAACCAAAACCTGGAAAAAAAAATTAATAAAATCAAATATTAATATAATAATAATATATTATTATAATATATATATA
>LPNX010515376.1:97315-119548 GCA_001517045.1 Pseudotsuga menziesii
ATATCTCCCTATGTTTGTACTCAAATTTCGATCGGGAGAGCTCGTTGGATGCGGAATTAAATTCCGCATCCAACGAGTACCCACTCGACATAATTTTGATGGACCCCGCTACCCCAAAAACAAGAAATACCAGGAAAAACGAAATGATGACATCCGAGTATGCCGAGTGGGTACTCGTTGGATGCGGAATTTAATTCCGCATCCAACGAGCTCTCTCGATCAAAATTTGAGTAAAAACACAGGGAGATATGTCAAAAATACAAACAAAAAAAGTAGTTTTGTTTATGATACCTATCCCCAAATTTATATTAAAAAAGTGTTTAAGACCTATATGGTATTTCAAATTTAAAGCAATTTCATTGGCTAACACATGATGACATGGAATTTGAATAAAAGTTAAAAGGCCAATTTTGAGTTGAAATTTCCTCTAATGTAGTGTTGAAATACACACCTCCGCATACAAGGTCCAAGACCATGGTGGAGCTAAAAGAGTAAATCAAAAAAATGGAGAAGAACATCAGGTCCCTTGTCGTTGACCTAAAATGCTTGAAGGAAAAGATGCAAACTAACAATACATTACTCAAAGACAAGCTTGTTTTGGTATTAGAAAGAAGGCTCAATGACAAACTTGACATCCTGAACGAAAAACAAAAAGACTGGGATGACAAAATGAGTACCATGACGCAAAACATAAACACCTTAACACAAAACATGAGCGCCATGATGCAGAACCATAATACATTAATCAAGATGTTACAAAGGCTCATACCCAGTCCGGGCCAAGTCAGCAATCCAGACATGCTAGATGCCTCATTTCATGTTGCCACCTAGGAAACACTCGCAAAGAATCAAGAAGAATTGCAAAAAGAAATAAAGATTAACAATGTGACGCTTAAGCAAGAGATAGAAACACAAGTACTGCCAAATATGGAGGCACGATTGAACAACAAAATAGACGCTATATGTAAAATAGTAGAGAATAAAAAAGCTAAAAATCACCGCCAACAACGAAGCAATTCAGATATGTCACTTTCATCGTCCAATAGTTTCGAGCCACCATTAAACCATAAGGCAAAAGGAAATCAACGTCGTCCTTACAAAGTGTACCCACCTAAGGCAAAAATAGAGTTGTCGAAATACAATGGGAGTGAAGACTAATGCGTTGCTTGGTTAAACAAAGTAGAAGAATACTTCAACATTTACAACATTCAATCTGACGAGGAGAAGGTGAAATATGAATCAGAGCATATGGAAGGGTACGTCTATAATTGGTACTTATGGTGGAAGAGAGATAATTTTACCTACACCTGGAACTTGTTCAAAAATGATTTTTTTAATAGGTTTCAAGGAATCAAAGAAGATGAATTTTTCAGTAAACTTACCAGACTACAGAAAGTCGGAAACATTGTTGAATTCACTCATCAATGGGAATCCTTATCAACACAAGTATTTGGGTTGTCTGACAAGCAAAGACTTGAAACCTATTTAGGAGGTCTTAAACCATACCTCGAAAAAGAGTTAAAGTTGCATGACATACCTAACGTAGAAATAGCAAGACATAAAGCAAAATCCGCAAAACACAAATTGGAAGGAATTAAAACAAGAGGCGATAACCATTATCGACAAGAAAAAGAGACACAATGTAGGTACTGTGTAGATACTTGGTCACCTGGTCATCAATGCCACAACCCTCAATCATATGCCTATGAAATGGAAAATAGATCGAAGTCATCTAACAGTTACGCTGATAATAGAAAAAATAAGAAAAACATATGTCGTCGATGCGGTGATGATTGGACCCCTGGTCATAAATGTAGGAACAATGAGACAATACAGTGCAAAATCATCAATGGAAAGGAAATGCAAGTCTCTTCACAAGAGACCTTGTTCGATTCTAATAGCGACACCAAGTCAGAATGAAGAACGACACTAGGAAAATACTTAAGCTTTGAGGACAAAGCTTCCTTAAAGGAAGTGGCAATGTAACAAATATAAATAAAATATTATTTAAATTAGTTAATTATCTTATAAAAGGGTGTAACCCTTCAGTTTACATGCTCAAAGCCTATAAATGCGAGCTTTCCTTGTAATTATCTCATCATCCAATATATTATTATTATTCATATTTCATTATTACAATGATAGTCAAATTCGACTAAGGGACAACCGGATTTGGTTGCTCCAATGATGATGATGATCAACATGACGATGATGATGAAGAAGAAGGTGATGATTAACATGATGATGATGAAGAAGAAGATGATGATTATGATGATTATCATGATGATGAAGATGATTATGATCAACATGATGATGATTATGAAGATGATGGTGATGATAATGAACATCATGATGATGAATACAATGATGAGGGTCATGATGATGATGATGATGATGATGAACATGATGATGACGTTGATGATGATGATGAAGACGATGGTGATGATGATGATGATGATGAACACCATGATGATGAAGACGGTGATGATGAACAGCATGATAATGAAGATGATGATAATGATGTTCATGATGATGAAGAGGATGAAGATCAACATGACGATGATGGCGATGACGACGACGACGACGATGATGATGATCAACATGATGAAGATGATGGTGATGATGGTGACACCATCCATCTCTCTCTCTCTCTCTCTATCTCTCCTTCTATGTTTTCAACTTATCCCTCCTCAACCCCCTACCTCATTCTGACCCCTATTATATGTTTTATCGCATCTCGTTCCTATTTCTTTACCTCTCTCCTCCAACACATCCTATTCCTCCTCTAATACTCCATATCCACTTTCCATCCACCAATCCTCTCTCTCATTAAAAAATCACTCACTTCCTCCCCTCTAGCTTATCCCCCTTCGTCACTCAAGTCTTGTGTACTGCTTCTAACCCTATATGTCTTCAACACTTCTTCTCTTCCTAATAATTCTCTCAATCCTCACTCCCCTTCACCCTTGTAACCCATAATGTTCCCATTCCATTCATATTTCTCCACTCAAATTTACAACATTCTCCTAGGACTTTGACCATTCCCAACCCCCTCTCAACTATTAACCATCCCCACTTGAACTTCCAACATCTTCCTAGGCCCTTGACCCTTCCCCACCCCTTCTAAACTATTACCCATACATTTACATATAGTGCTAGATTTTTAGCTCTACAACATGCGTTTGCGTCTTATAGTTACATAACGCGCTCATGTTTTATAGTTATAGAACTCGCACACGTTTTGTAGTTATATAATGCACTCATGTTTTGTAGTTATATAACATGCACGTGTTTGTATATTCTATAAGGCAGGAAATGTAATTTGAATTTAAACATGCCAATTCACTTGCTCGCATGTCACCAATAGTCCTATGTGTATGGTTTGGAATTTGCTTCGGTTTAATACCAAACCTGTGCTATGGTATATGATAAACCATAGCTAATTGGGCATTTCCCCCATTTTCTGAAGAAGTCGTTGTTTACACACTCGTTACAGAATGCTATGCACAACCATTTTTGACGAAATCTTAAACATAAATAGTATTTTTTTCTGTAGATTCTAAATATGTAACTTTTATTAAAAAATATTATATTTTCCTATTTGTTTTCAATTTCTATTGTGTCCTAACTCCTTAACTCAAAATACATGTTGTTAGTGTTTTTTCCATAACCTTTTCAATTCGTAATTGTTTAAAAAAAAATTATATGGTGCACTAGAAGACACTGACCTCTACATTCTATAAAAAACTCATTTCATGATTATTTCATGAAGACCTTCAAAGGCTGCACCCATAAAAGACGTACCATTTTCGAGGAATGATCACTTAGATAATTATAAAAAAATTAAAAATTACTAATTTTATTTTCGAAAAATAGTGCTGCACTAGTGTTATATGTTCTCTAGATGCCTGCAAAGTTTTGTATCCCGAAAGCATCATTTAGGACCTCAAAGGATGCACCCACAAAAACATATACCTTGTCATTTGCCTGAAAAAAAGTGACTGTTAGAAAAAATGAAATTTGACATAGTTATAAAAAATTTCAATACATAAACCTTATATATTTGTAAACGTGATTCAATTTCTTACATTTAATCTTTTTTACTCAAAGCAAGATATTTTGTGTAAGTATCTAAAAAAACAATTAAGTTGAGGGATTGCTGATTTTTCAGTTTTCTATTGCATCTAACGTGCAAAAAGTGATCCTCATTAGCTTGCATTGACCCATACCTTGTTTGATTCCGAACTTCATGAGCTTCATTTCTATGATTTTTAAAAGTATATTTGATGAAATTATGTGGACTTTGGCCTATTTCATGCTATTTCATATAACTACTCATAATTTTTACAACCCATCAGAGTTGTTATTAAATTTGATAAATATCATAGCATGCTTTGTAAGCAAATTTTTTTGAGTCAATATATATGTTATAATGTTGAAGGTATGCACATTATAAAAAAAATTTGGCAACCATCGTTTCACATAGTTGTTATAATGTTGAAGATATTTATTAAAAAATGCGAGATGGTTCTTGAAATGATTTTCTTCTCATTATAAATTCATCATTGATGTGTATAATCATATCAAGACGTGTTGAAATGTTTCAAGAAGTGAGGTACTTGTTTAAGAGGTCGTAATTTCTATTAGTTATTTTCCAAACACCATGTTTGAATATATGCGTTTTTATCAAACATGTTTTTCCTTCTTTATAGTTACAACAACAAATTGGCCTCTTTTCTTCATCAGATAAATTTTTCCCACGCCATCATATGTTCCTTGTATAATGTGATGTTAATTGGAAAGCCCTATTTGATATTGTGTAAAACTGTTAAGTTCACTAAACTTATTATCTATTATGAGTTGGACTATTCTCTAACTTTCAAGAAATTAAAGTGTTCCAGTTTTTTGTGATATTAATTACAATCTTGCACTACTTCATTTTAATATTACATTTTGTGTCTTCTTGTACCCTCTAACAACCACCTTATCGACCTATTATTGCACCTCCTTAAAGCAATTACTAGTATATATCCTGATCATATAGCATGACTATTGTGATGAGTTGCAGGCTGCATGGTGAGTGTTGGAGTTCATAGTTGTCCATTTTCTTATTCTCATTGTAAGGTCTCAACTTGGCCTTCTTGATTCCTATTTTCTTTGCAAGGTATTACTAAGCTTGTTGAATAAAGATGACAAAGAAAGACTGTTCCTGTTCCTTCGTCTCTTTTTGTTGTTCTTGTTTTTCAACAATATATACATCTACTCCCGCAAATTCTTCTACCCCCGTTCCCTTTTGCTGCATTGTCTTCTTTGGCCGCACCGCCGACTTCCGCTCAAATGCTTCTTTGGCTGCACCGCCAGCTTCCGCTCCACCAGGTGGTGGTGGATCCTCCTCTTCCCCCGATCAACCGACCGCCAACGATGCTGCTGGACTTGAGAGAGAAAATGCTTCTTTGGATGCATTACCGTTTAGCGCTGCTTCTCCATCCTCGTCTGCCATTCCGGCTCCTCCATTATCAATATCAGGTCGTGGATCCTCCTCTTCCGCCGATCAAACAATGCTAGATGCTGCTGGACTTGACATAGAAAATAATGCCCACTAGCTAGATGAGATGATTAGGCATATATCTCAACTTTCGAAACTAATCGAGGTAAGGTTGATGCTCATTGCTCGTATTTCATTCCGAATCCAAAATCTCAATCATTTCATGATTTATTACTGTTACGGCAAGGAGATCTTGTCACCTCAAGGTTTAACAGCACTTCTTTTTGGTGTAAAGATGTGGAATAAAAATGAATTTGAGTATATAATGATTTTTTTTCTTTTTTCAATAAGTGATAGCCTTGTTTATTTAATTCACTTTCCCTTCACTTCACAGAAAACACTACATTGCTAATTTTGATATTTTTCAAATAAAATTTATTAAATTCAGCTCGATCTTCCCAATACATTCGTTCCTTCTTTTGATTTGGCCAAATTAATCATAGAAATTTGATTACATGGATACAAGTCATGAATTATGGATGACTGAATGCTCTCTTCAGCTTCTCATCTCTTTTCTAATTACATTCATATAGCGAAAAAACAAGAGGATTCATGATTAAACAATACAGTGCTGATAGAATGGTAGAGTTTTGAGTTGGAAATTTTTATTTAAATAGATGAATTAATATAATTTAGATATATTGTTTGATATTTTCAATATATTATTAAATTTAAATTTTAACTTAATAATTATCGAATCTTAATGATAAATTGAGTGTCTACACATATTTTACCAAACTTGATAATTATAATTTGAACTTTGAGTTTTAAAAAGGTCCTTAATAATAAGTGGAGTGTATATTGAGAGGTTCACCAATTTTTTTTACACATAACATTCTTAAACATCTAATAAATTCAATAAAATTATTTTAATATATATATTATATATAATTTTAGTTTTTATCAGATAAACCTTACATATAGTTTTTTTATTTTTTTAATAACTTTTTCTTTTAAAAATCTTGTATTTATTTTTTATTTATATTAATTTTTAAAAATTCCAAATCTTTAAAAATTAAAAACTTTAAAAAAGTTTGTAATCTAAAAAAATCCATTTCGCGGTATCTTAGAAACCCTTTGGCGCAAACATCAAAAGCTCAAAGAATTTAACTTACCTTTATTTTTTATTTTAAAGTATGCAGCCATTTTAACAAGCTATCACAAAATGTACTTTTATTTTTTATTAAAGAGTATAGGATCTCCTAAATCTTAGAAGTTATAAAACAGTGAGTCTATTTATTTAGTGTATATATTTAAGTTTATAGATGTTTTTATTTGAGATTTAGGGTGGGTTACGAAGTATGCTAGCGAAGATGAGACACGTGTACTGTCAAGATTGATTTTATGATAGTCTTTCAAAATTTGAAATAAACAATTATAAAAAAAAAAGGAATATAAAATAACTGGAAGCTAGCTAATGAATAAATAACTGGTAGCAATGGATGAATAACTCATAGTTGATGAATGGATAACCTAGAGTTCATGGCATATAACTAGAAGAATGTGAAATAAAAATAAAAAAGAATATAAAAAACAACCGGTAGTTGATAAATGGATAACATGAAGAATGTCCATGATAACATGTAGCCAGGCATGTATAACTCACCCTTAAACCAGTTTTTAAGTAGAATAATATGACCAATACACAAATATTTGCAAAGTGTCTTCCATTCCATAACTATCTATTCCATAACTATCTTTCAACCATTTGATCCCTATCAACGTATTCCAGCCATAAACTATGTGGGTGTGCTAGTGATATCTTCAATGGACTAAGACCTATGCCTTTTCATATATGGACTAGGATGAGACAAGTGTATTGTTGAGATTGATTTTATGGCAATAGTTCAAAATTGGAAAAACAATTATAAAAAAAAGAACTGGGAAATAAACAATTAGAAATGATTATAGAATTATAAAAGATAGCTATAAAATGTGAGATATAAACTAAAAAAAAGATTAAAAATAATTTTAGTTGATAAATAGATAACATGAAGAATGTCTTGATAACATGTAGCAAATCATGGATAACTCAAAGCTGAACTCATTTCACTAGAAGAATATGAGGAATAAAAAGAAAATTCTAAACTGTCTTCCATTCAATTCTGTTGTTATCTCTCAATCATTTGGTCCATATCCGGATGATAAGCCACAAACTATGTGTGTAGTAGTATTAAATTAAATTACAGCCATTTCTATTAAAAAAAGGAAAAAAAAACAGTTGTAAAAAACTTTTGCTCTTTGCATTGCAATAATAATGGATTCCTCAAGGAGCAGAAATAATTGTTTTTTATTGTTTTTATTATAGGAGAAAAAATAGTACTCAGTTAAGCGATCGACTATGCTACAATATTTATCCACCACTTCAAAAAGCTTCAGAAAATTGAGAGAAAATTGAGAGAATTTCTCTTTTAGACAATAAATGTCGCTGTACGTATTAAACATCTTTCAAAATTTCAGACATAAATTTATTATGCTATCCTATTTATTTAATTCTCATTTCTCTTTATCTAATGGTTTTCAGAAAGATATTATTCCAGGCGATACGATCAAGACAGTTGTTAATGGTGTCTTACACGGAATGGCGATTGGGCACGGAATGTATAGCATGTATAGCATGTAGACTATTGGGCACATGGCTATAACATGCTTTGTTTTGGTTGGAAACATCTTAGAGAGATTTGAAGATGTTGCTGACAACAAAACTGAGTGCCTCATTCTTCTCAAGGAAATGTGTTTTTTTTGGTTCAAACTGGTTAAGCAGTACTGAATTGTTATTGCTCAGTTATAGAATTTTCAGGTTATTTTTTTTTTCTTTTAACTTGTAGGGTTAAACTTGTCTAGACAAGTCTATTTATCAATATGGTTGGATTTTTTGATCCAACTTGTTGGTTTAACTGGGTTTTTCGACCCAACTTGTTGGTTTAATTGGACAGTTTTATTTTGATTCACTTATTTTACTGGTTTGTTTTTAGTCGAAATTTACAAAGGACATTTCTTAGTCTAAAAGACTTAAGAAATTACAAATATTTTTCACCCACCAAACATACATTAAGGAGACTTGTGTGAACCACTCTGAGTAAAACCTGAGAAATTTATAGATTCTTTGATCTTCCACTCAAACCATAAACATAAACAACATTTACAACATTTACAAAGTAATTCTGGAAAAAAATTACTACATAAACTAAATAAACATGCATTCAACCATAAACTATTTGAATCTAAATAAACATTTACTAAATAAACATGTATTCAATCATAAACTATTTGAATTTATTGAGTTACTATTAAAGGCTGTAATAACTACTAATTTCAGAAATTTAATTCTACTGGTTTATAGTTTACATTGTTGAGTCATAAACTCTTCACCCTGATCTGACTGTCCAACAAAATGATCAGACTGTCCAACAAAATCTGCACTAATACATACTCTGACAGAATCTGCTAAAATCTGCTACCACGAAATCTGCACTAATACAGAGTCTGACAAAATCTGCTGAGATCTGCTGCCAATCTACAAATAATTAATATTTCAACATATAGCAGAGGTCTCTTTGGCGTAAGGGTTGGATTAAGGCCCAGGTTTACTAAGGAATTTCATTGTTTCATTGCACTAGGTTCTGGTCAGCGTCTGTAAGCAAGGAAAGACCCGTGTAATAACGAATTTCATTGTTTGATTGCAGGTTCTCGGCAGCGTCAGCAACGAAGGAGGAGATGTCTAGATTTAGACAAATGTTAAATTACATGTACACGCATATGAATGTGGAAATGGCTATTCGTCTTTATGATGCCAATGCTCCTAAGAAGCAACGACGCAGGTGAATATATTCTCTGACATTAATGTTTAATTGGGGATATGGCAACACCGAGGTGAATTTGTTGCCATATATCTGTTACTATTATTGTTAATTAACATAAACGTTGTGTTTAATATTGTGGAAACGGTTGGGATTGATGTGCCAACGAAAGAAGTTATTGAACTCTTGGAATGGGGCAGTCAGAAAAACGCGGTAGCAGTTATGTTGCTTGGTATAGATGGAATAGGCAAGACTACGCTTGGAGATGCGGTCTTTTCACAAGCCAACTTTGAAGGATGTAAATATTCACAGGTTCAACTATTTAAGAATAGAGAATCAAAACCGGATATCATAGAGCATGCCCAGCAAAGGTTGAAATTTATACAATGAAAAGCCTTCCAGATAGTGAAGCAATGGGATTATTAAAAGTGGAAGCGTCAGATGACATCGAAGTTGGAAAACTGAATTCCAACCAACTTCAGAAGATAATAGAGAGATGTGGTGGAAATCCACAAATGTTAACCTTGGCATCAAAAGTAATAGGTTCCGAAGAAGACAAAGAAAGGGCATATAATATGGTTATGGAAGAGAAACAGAATGTGCAGGGTAAGGAGGACTATTCCTTTGCATACGACTCTCTCCCTGAGAAGTGCAAAGATTCATTTCTTGATGTCTGCTCATTTTTCGATGGATGGGAGTGGCACACAGTGGCAGATATCGTGGGGGAGGAGGAGCTGAATATGCTACAAATGAGAGCACTCGTAAGCAAAGACATTGAAGGGATTGCACATGTTCATGTACATGATGCCATCTTCACACTTGGCCGCCAAAAGACAGAGGGAACGAGACTCAAATTAAACAATGCGAGTCAAATTGATGAGTTTTTAAAGGAGTAAGCTATCTCCCCGACCATTTGCACCGGCTGTTACCTTTCTCTTTCCGAGAGACCAAGAACAACCGATTCGAACACTTACTTTCACACCAAGTGCTCTCGAATTCATCCATCCATAAATTTAGCCATGCAAATTCTTATTTTTTAAGTGCAAGTTTAAAATTGTAAGTCTTGATTGAAATTTTTATGAAAATTGCAAATATATGTTTTGAAATGTATAATTTTAGTCAACTCCAGAAAAATAACTGGAAAGATCTAAAACATTGGTTATCAAATCCATAACAATTGAATTTCAAATTACAAGTTTTTAGAACAGAATTTCAGATTAGGTTTAGATTGGTTCAGTGTGTAGATTCAATTTGATTTGGTAAATTAGTATTCTTCATTATTGCATTATATTGGAGTGTAATAATAGTTTGTTGTAGAATTGATCTACAATGAAAATGCAAGAAAAAAAAGAAGAATCTGCTGTTTTTGGTTTCACTGTCATGGAAAGATAATGGAGTAATCTATCACGGGAGGGAGTCAGGTGAGCCCCGGTGCAAATGGTCGGTACTCTGTTTTTAAATCAGAAGGAAGAGAATGTATCAAACAGGCCTTACGCTGTTTTTAAATCAGAAGGAAGAGAAGGTATCAAACAGGCCTGGAATTTATCAGAGGGAAAAGAAGGTATCAAACAGGCCTGGAATTTATCAGAAGGAAGAGAAGGTATCAAAGAGGCCTTACTCTGTTTTTAAATCAGAAGGAAGAGAAGGTATCAAACAGGCCTGGAATTTGACGTTCCAGTAGTCAAAATTTTTAATTGATCATTGTGCTGGGTCAGCTTTTAGGTTTCTCTTAATTTTAATCAAGGAACACATAAATGCTAGACTTTTTTATTTGTGTGTGTAAATTTTAAAATTTACTTAATTAGTAAATTTCTATATAAATATTTTACTCATATTTATATATAATATAAAAAAATATTTTATTCATACTTATATATAATATTAAAAATAAATTGACACTCAGCAAAATTGGTTAAACTGTCAAATGATAGGCACTAAAAACTTAAAAAATAAGCACAAGAAAATTGAATTTCCAAGCCTAGTATCAAATATACAATTCTGTTTCTGTTTCATATAATAATGACTCTTGATTCTGATTCTCATGATTGACTAATTATATTTAATGATGACATGCAGGACCTTCAAAGCATTAAAGGCATATCCTTAATTGACAATAAAGATCCATGTATTATATCTGCATGGAAATTAGACTCAATGTACAAATCATTGAGATTTCTTGCCCTAGGAATCTCAACAAAATTGGACGGTAGATGTAAAAATACATTTGAAAATCTGGTTGGTTTTCAAGGTGGTGTTAGCCATCTTCAATTCCATATGTCAAAGTTAAAGGGGCTAAGATACTTTACTTCTGAAGCCGAAAATTTGAGTCTACCTCAGGCAAGTCTCCCTAACATATTTGAAATTTCTTTGTATTTATTTATTTAATTATATGATTGTCACATATTAATTGCATAATGTGCAGATGCCATCTATGGCCTACCCAATCTCTTCCACGTGTTTTCAACAACTTGAGAATTTGAAAGTATTAAAGTTGATCGATCTGCCAGAGTTGAAAACATTACCTGAAGAGTTAGGTGATGAAGTACAATGTCTGCGAGAACTCTCTTTTTCATATTGCAGATACATAGAAGAACTACCAAAATCAAATTTCGAGGCTTAAATTTTTGAAAGTTTTGAGTTTGGATTATTGCTCAAGTTTGAGGCGGCTGCCAAAGAGGTTTTCCAGTCTTCCATGTATTGAAATTGGATTATTGTTTGAGTTTGAGGGAGCTGCCAGATAATTTTGGGTTACTGCAATCTTTGCAAGAACTTAATTTGCAGGGCTGCACGAACTTGACGGAGTTACAAGAAGATTTTGGGTCATAGAGTTGTCTACAAAAACTTAATTTGCAAGGTTGCATTGACCTTGACCTTAGAGGACTCCGTCATCATTGTGAAAAACTCTCATCGTTAGCGTTTTTGAATTTACCCTCTCAAGGAGAAAGCTATCTCCCTCGCTTCCTCGATGAGCCAAATTACCTTTGGTCAAGAAGAATGGTTCCAATAGAAGACGATAATTGAAGCTGGAGGTCACTTAATGAATATGTCACATTATTTGAGATTAACTAAATTATAGAAGGGTTTTTCCCCTACCTTGACTTCTTAGAGAGTAATAGTTCTTCCAAATTGATTTTTCAATTTTTTTCATACCAAGGAAAGTTGTATTTGATGTTTAAGTGGGTTTTATTTGTAGTTTTCCTTGGCCTTTTGTTTAAGGCATTATGTATGATATTCAAATAGATTTAAAATGGTTTATATGTGATATTCAAATAGATTTAAAATGGTTTATATGGATATGTTTTTTTTTGGCTAAATCACCTGTTCGACATGACATGTTGTAATATTCCACTTGAACTCGCTTTATTATTGTTTATATGGAGACATTATATGTATGGGTTATTATTGTTTATTTGGAGACATTATATGTATAATGTATGGGTTAGAGTATTCTTTGATGAATTTACGTTTATGTGATTTAAGATTTTTCAATGATGTGATATGCCATGATTATTTATCATCATTTGATGTTTTGATAGGATTATGAGTTATTATCATTTGATGTTTCGAAATGGTATGGTATGATTTAGAGTATTGCACTGAATGAGCTATCAACTTTGGTGTGTCCTATATATAGCTATTGATTTGGTTCAAACTAAAGACACATCTTTTTATTTAAGGTCGACATATAATATTTTTATTATTAATATTAAATTTTATTTTGTTTAGGTGGCCTTGCACATGGTTTTAAAACCATTTGCAAGGCCCTCCTAAACCATGTACAATAAATCCATGGGTTGTTTAGGAGGCCTTGCACATGGTTTTAAAACCTTGTGGAAGGCCAACATTTTTTTTGCGATAATTCATTTTTTTATTTTTTATTATTTTGTTAGGTAGGAACATTACAACATCTTCCCCATATTGCGCTGTTTTTCCTCGTTGACATTTTTTTTGGCGGATAATTAAATTTTAATTTTTTATTGTTTTGTTAGGTAGGAACATTACAACATCTCCCCCATATTAGGTTGTTTTTGTGGCTGACATTTATTTTGACAAATAATTAAAATTTTTAATTTTTATTATTTTGTTAGTAACAAACATTACAAGATCTCCTTCATACTCTATGCACCTATGGAAGCAATTAATGACTATGTTTAAGATTATTTGTAATATAATGACAATACAATTTATCCACACTTGTTAAAATAAATAATAATTTCAAGATTCTTAAAAAAACATTTTGCATGTCATTGGGTCTTCGTATCATGTTTTATTAATGGTAATGAATACTATCAATTCATACATCATATGTTGTTGGGTACTAAGGGGATTTGAATAGAGCATACACACAACTACAACTGAATGAGGAAAATAGGAGTTTCATCAATGTCAGACACATACATCAACTAGTTTGTTTGTTTCAGAGCTATAAGTACTTATTTATGTATGTCAGAGATTGACTCGTTTACTTGTCGTTTACTTGTGACAAACGGAGAAATTACTCCTTCCTACACTCCCCCTTAATTTCTGCTTTATACATTTCAGGACTACCTATTCCAAGATCATTCCTTTGATTTACAAACTTATCTCTTTGGTGTGTGCAAGTTAATGAGGGTCTATTTTGACATGCTAGATGCAATAAAAAATTGAAAAAACAAGCATCCCTCAACTTACATGAATATTTTGAGACACATACACAATGAATCTTGCAATGAGTCAAAAAGATGAAATGTAGGAAATTGAATGACATTTTCGAATATATAATTTTTTTTTACTGAAAATGTTCTTAATTATCTAAAGTTTGATATTTTTTAAGAACACTTTTTATTTTTGGGACAAATGATAACGTATATGTTTTTGTGGGTGTAGCCTTTCAGTGCCTAAATGATGGAATCGGCTTACAAAAACTGGTATACATACAGAGAACAACTAGCATTAGTGCACCACTAGTTCCCCCCCAAAAAACAAAATTAATAATAATAATTTTTAATTATCTAAGTGATGAAACCTAGAAAATAATACGTCAAGTGTGGGTGCAGTCTTTGAAGGTCTTAATGAAATGATTTCAAAACAATTTTCTATATCATGTAGAGGTTGATGTTCTTTAGTGCACCATATATATATTTTTTCAAAATGGTTGAAGAACAAGAGAGTTATGGATGAAACACTAACAATGTGTTTTTTTGTCGAGTTGCAACACACGAAAAAAATTAGAAAATACATATATTCTTGTTAAAAATTACATAGTTGTAATATGCTGAAAAAAACCATATTTGTGTCTAAAATTTTATCAATGATAATGGTGTGCAGCATACAGTAACTAGCGGCTTAACACGAGCATATTACAAAATTAGATGTAATGCTCAATTAGCCATGGTTTATCAGACTCCAAGATATAGGCATGATGAATCCAAAGCAAAGTCCGAAGTAGACACATATGCATAGGAATTCCACACTAGCACATGTAGAGGTTTGGCCATACTGGAAATAAACACGCATGCGTTTTGTTTAAATTCAAATGTTTTTGGAAATAAAAAAAAATGCACACACGTTTTAGTTTTGCAAAATGTGCACGCATTTTGTAAAACTACAAGGTGTGCACAATTTGTATTTTACAATTTTATTATTTTGTCGATTATAACAATTTTTTTAAATTTTTTTGATTATAATTATAATTATATTATTTGCTAATTTTAACATTAAAAACAATTTGGGGCGATAAGGGATTAAATGTAGAGTGGGAAGGAGTGGTAAGGGGTTAGAGGTAGAGAAAGGGGTGGGAGGTGCTATGGGGTTAAAGGTAGAGAAAGGGGTGACGAGTTGTAAAGTGTTAGAGGTAAAGAAATGGGTGAGGGGTGTTAATGGGTTAGAGAGAGAGAGAGAGAAGGGTGAAGGGAGAGACATTGAGGGGTGTTAAGGGATTAGATGTAGAGAGAGAGGAGGGGTGTTAAGGGGATGCTAGTTTCCCAATATTGTTATAGTTCTATCCCTATGTTCTGAGAAGGTTTAAGCTGTAGAGGAACTACTCTCTAGTATTGTTCTAGAAGTTCTTATGTTTATGTCTAAGATAAAGAAGCTCTTAGTGAGCTGGAACATATGGATCTTAACTGTATTTATAAAATCTATGTTTTACGAGAAACTGACCTTAGAACTTCTTAGAACAATGAAAATTAATCCTTAATTTTGCATTTTTAGTAGAAAAAGATCAATTTTCGACGAAACACTGTAGTTATTACATGTGGAGGTAATGGTTTCCTATGGAAGACGAGTTTAGGGTTGAGCAGAGGGAAGATATCGAAAAATGGTCTATTAGATTAGATTTTCCAATGAGAGAATGACTTATAGGGAGAAAATATGGTGGTTATAGGAATCTATGCTTTTCTTCCCATATAAATGGTAACTAAATTTCCATTTATAATACATGAAGATTTGTTTCTGGTTTTGTTAATAGAAAGTTTCATTTTCAATAACAAGTGGAACATGGGAATCTTTCATTGTGTTCCATTATATTTTTGTTCAATATTTCATACTCTGATAAGTGGTAATGTGCCTCTATCATCGAAAAATTAGCTCTTTAGATTCCTTCCCTTTGATACTCCTCGTTATCCACAGCTAACACAACTTAGAGATGCCATTCAGGCCCAACTAAAAGTTGTGATGTTAGATTTGGGGATAGATAATTATGTAAACCAACGAAATCTCAGATAATACTCCTAGATTTTAAATGCATTCTGGAGAAAGAAAGAGGACACGGGTAGCAAAGTGACCGCAGTCATATTTTTTTCATGATGTACACATAGTCCATTCTTACCTTAATAAACGAGATTTTTATAATAGCTTGAATTTTGTGGGTGTGGTTCACTGGACAATATCCCCTCGAATAGAACCTTTAAGGTTCACTAGAGCTCCTCTCTTCAAGATCCCTGTAAGAAATTAGATGTCCTCTATTATGATTTCCAAAACTTCCCCTTTGAGGATGAACACAACATGGTTAGGTTCCCAATAATGAATCAATGTTTGATCCAAGCCCCCTAAACCCCGAACCTTGTACCTTCAAGGTGCCAGAACATGAACATGTATTCTCCATATTTCCTTTTTTGTTGTCTTCCCGACAAATAAAATATTCAGTCAATGTAGCATCTCCACTCTCCATGGATGGTTTTGTTTAAAGTTGGACATTGGGTTCAACACTCCCTGTGAGTTTTGTGACATGGACTAACCACCTCCCAAGATCGTAACTCTAGCGATTGTGGCATAGATTAATACATGTGGGTTTTGGTCTAACATCAATCATGATTCCAACAATTGGTATTAGAGAAACATGTCAGAGGTTCAAAAATCACCCGACTCGCACTGGGGGGGAGATATTGTTGGACATTGGGTTCAGTTCTCCCTGTGAATTTTGTGACATGGACTAACCTCCTCCCAAGATCCTAACTCTGGTGATTGTGGTGGATATTAATACATGCGGGTTTTGGTCTAACGAGAATCGTGTTTCCAACAAGATGTTGCTAATAACTCTTCAAAATTTCTAAAAAGAAAATAAGAATGTGCAGTGATGCAAATACTTCTCAAACATAAGAAAAATTACCTTAGTCTTCAGCTTCACCAATAACGTCTACACAGATTCCAAATATCACCAATCTAGGGCTTTAAGGGGATAAGTATAGGGAAATAACTATCTATTTCATTGTATATAATACTAGATTCTGCTTATTCTTTCAAACTCTCTGATTCAACTTCATAGGTGTACTAGAGATCAATTGAACATTTGTGGCCTACCCACCTTAAATTTTTACCCATCTAAATTACCCGATAGAGTCACAAGAATATTATTTATCAAATTAATTTAAGTGGGTTCAGTGGAGTTTTTGGTGCTTTTTAAGACCTGAACCCGCCACTCCCTTTGGTTGAGCCTGCTTGTTCATCATAAATTTATGTGATTTTTAACAAAGGAGCATGATCACCTTTGAGCTAGGGAGAGATAAAGTGAGTTAGGTTGAAGGGAATAAATGCTATAATTTTTTTGATTTAGGAACATAATCCAATGGAAAATGGTGGCAGAATTTACCGACCCCACCTCCTCCTCTCCCTACTTCTAACCCCCCCTCCTCTCCTTACTTCTAACTCCCCCTCCTCCTCCCCTTTATATTCCCACCCACACTTCTCCTTCAACTCTCCCATTCTCTTTGACCCAAACACCTGCACTCCATAGCTATAATCACCTTTCCCTCTAATCACCCTAAGTTCCTCCCCTAACCCCTAACACCCCCCCTCTTTCTCTCTTCCCCCTAACTCTTACTAACCCCTTCTCTCACTCTATCTCACTCCCCAACTCATCCAAATACACCTAACCCCACCCTTCTATCTATTCCCCAACCCCCTATAACACACCACCGCCCCATTGGACCTCTCTCTCTCTCTCTCTCTCTCTCTCACACACACAGATCCACACACCCACGCACTATGTAACCTCCCCTCTCCTACTCTGATTTTTTAGCAACGAAAAATACAAGGTAAATGTGAGTATGCAACATTTTGGCATAAAGTTGAAGGTCTGTAAAGCACAAGTATTCATTGTGAATTTCTTAATTTGTAACTTAAATTAAGTAAATGTAGGAAAAACTGAAGGACTTGACTCAACTAGACGATGGGAACACAAATCCACTGGGGGAGAGGATGAGTGGTTGAGGAGCCTTGACTTTGATGACTAGGTCATTCTAATGTCACAAACATCTAAAAAAAAGTTAATTGACTTGTTGTGCCTAAAATTATTAATTATTGATGTAAGTATGATTGTTTTACGACAAAGCAAATAGTTTATTAACTAGTGTCAACCTAAAAAATGAGCTAGGTAAACTGTGAAAATATTAATAAGTACTACTATTGGTACTATTGTTATTGCAATGGAAAGGAAGGCCCTTTAATATTACAGGTAGGTAATGTCTTATATATATATAATTATAATATTTAAATAATATTTTATTGTTGTATACATTATATATTCTTAATGAAAAAACATGACACACATATATATACACTAAGGAGACGCCCTCCAGTTTGGAGATATGGACATTAAACTAATAAGGAATACTATATAGATGGGCATTATATATAAATGAAAGCAATATAAATATAATGATTATAAATAGATGGAGTAGTCGAATGTAAATAATAATACTCTAAATAATAATACTCAATACAATTGTTGTCAAATGGATGTAGCTTGGGTGGTTGGGAGGAATGAATGTTACTCTCCCCACCCAAGTTCTACTCTTGTAAGTGACATGTTGCTCTTGTGCAGCCCTTTGTAATAAATGTTGTGATTGATGAGCTGACCATACCTTGATTCAGTTTGAATATCAGGTATTGGATTTTTCCATGCAGTAGCCCTCTAACAAATGGTGAACCACATTTTTGAAAAAAATACTCAATACAATTGTTAGCTAACAAAGAAGTTACACTTTAGTTTGGAGGGGATATAAAAAAAAACATGATTTCTCCCAGGATGAATATGGTGTCAGGCAGAGGTATATAATATATACATCTAGAAGAAAGCTGGCAATTTTGTTTAGAAAGAGAGGCCCAATCCTTAGAGTCCATTAATCGTTGTTTCCAAGTACGAGATATAACAAGTTTTCAACATTGTAGGGTTCACATTACTGTGTAATTCTAGAATTTACAGAGAATTGGTGGGAAAACATATATGAATAGTAGAGGGGAGTCTCTTGATAGAGATTTGATGTTTTTAATTCTTTATTTCTCAATTTGCATTATAACTATATGTTTGATTTAATTTCATAAATGTTTCATTTCAATGCTTCTTGTTTTAGTTCAAGTTCATAGAATGTTAACTCAGCAATGTAATGAATCTATCGTACACCAGCTGAGTAGTGAGTGGAGGGCATATTCTCCTTTTACTTTTCTCTATTTTCTTTTGTTTTACAAGTGTTGGTCCATAGCGTTTTTTTGGGAGTGGATGCTTCTTTTCCTTGGGTATAGTTCTAAAGAGCCAAACTCTTCTATATGTAAATATGAAGCTTTCTACCAAGCCATGAGGTGTAGAGTAGGTTTCTGTGGGGTTTGGTCCTCATGAGGTCACATGTTCAAACCTCATGGTGAGGGGTGTGATGGATGGTGCAGCACGAAGGTCTGATGGTCGCCCTGATAGAAGTCCGGTTTCGATTCCTATAGGGGAGGTGTAGGAAGGCATACTGCACCCCATAAAATTCATGTATGACTATGGTGGTGGTTGTACTCTCATTGTATCCTACCTAATACGAAGTCTAGCCTTGGTTCATGAGTTTGGTATCCACGTGGTGCAGTTCCCTGGGCGGCATGGAGAGTTCTCATGGTTGGAAAAACAAAATGAAGCTTTCTACTAGAAAGTGTGCAACCTGATACTTTGTGTACGTTCTCTTAAACACACACACACACACATATATTTTATAAATTACATAAGCGTGGACTGAACTAATTAGGGCACATCCCTTGTTTTGAATTATTTAATTGGTAATTTCTTATTTCATATGCTTTTAAATGTAATTTTTTATTTCAAACAATCAAAAATATAATTTTTGTTTAATATTCAACAAGTATTTCATTTTAAAATTACACAGAAGAGTTTGATCAATAAACAACAGTAAGAACGGATAATTGAAATATTCAAAATTATAGTTATTATATCACTACATTTTAATAATATTGTATTTACAAGGTTTCTATACATGACATATTGTTTTTGGTCATTGGTATTCCTATTTTGTATGGGCACAACAATGTTCATTATTGGTTAAGGTGCATTAGTTCTCATCTTTTGTATAAGTGTATATGTGCTTCTTTACTGTTGGTGCACCTGTGCACCAAGAATTTAAATTGTATTGCTTAACATTTAAATATTAATTAGTATACATTTTTATAGTATTATTTTTAATTCACTACAAGATTTGAACCCGAAATCCGACGTCATCCGACATTTCGCATGGATGTGTCGGACAACAATCAATCTACAGAATGCCGACAACAAATTATTTCTATTGCCGTCGATTATCCGACACTTTGGAGTCGGAATTCCAACTCTTGTAGTGGCGGCTATTCGACACTTCCGTGCCGGATAGGCGTTGGATTTCCGACTCGTGTAGTGGAGGTTATTCAACACTTCCTTGTTGGATCTTCGATGTCTATGAACCAAATGCAAGTTGAATATCCGACCCATAAGAGTCAGATATCCGACGGTCGGTATATATTTTTTATAAGGTTTACATGATTTTAAATTTTATGGTTCCATACTTTCAGCGGTAACTATGTTCAAGGCGTCGAATATCCAACGCATGGCCATTATAAATAAAATTGTTTTAAAAATTTCGACATGTTTGATGTGGAAGCGATGGACGATTGTGAAAATTATTTGTTCCTCGACGAACATTTTCAAGAATAGTTTTATTCTTCAACTAGCGGTTGTGGGATTTTTTTTTTTCATCGATAGACAGTTTGCTGGGAAATTTTTATTCTTCGACTTCTCTCCGTTTGAAAAAACCTTGATGCATGGTTGATGCGTGGAACTTGATTTTTTAAGACAACCAGTTCTATTCATTAATGAAGTTTATGACAAAATGTCAAATAGATTAAATATTCCAGATCCAAACGAAGACAACCAACAATTGCTTGCTAGACTATGGGATGCAGCGAAACGAAGGGGTGATGGAAAATGTTATTGTCCGTGTACTCAATGCAAGGGATTTAAGAGGAGAAGAATATTGATCTCAACAGCCACAAAACATTGCAGGGAACATGGACACGCTGAGCGGGGGAACGAATATCGTCCATTGTAGGTTTAGCATTATAAACATTATTATATTCGTTTTTTTGGTAATTGTATGTATTATTTTTTCTTCATATATTAATGTATATCTATTGATGTTTCCATGTATTTATATTAAAGGAAATACACCCTATAGCATGTCGTCCAGAGGAAGTGCTTTCAGAACAAGTTCAGGATCAGGATCATGGAGCGCGTATCTTTAATGGAGAACAAGTGAATGATCATATTGAACAAGATGATCATGCCGATGATGTAATTGAAGATGATGGTACAAATACATTGATCCATGATTCATTTAACGTTAGAATGGATGATGATGATGTTGATAATGAAAGTGATGATGACTTTGATGATGTTCACGATATACCTCTTCTCGATAAGGCATATGAACCCCTTTATGAAGGCTCCAAAACAAATCTTCTCTCTACTATATTGTTGATAATGAACTTGAAGGTTATGAATGGTCTTTCAAGCATTGCAATCACACGTATGCTAAGGTATCTAAAATAACCCATCACATATATAGGATCGTGATAAAGTTTATTTGCATTCCTCTAATAATTGTATTGTTAACTCATTATTGATCATCGTACGAATGAAGTGTATTTTGTTAATATTATTTATTTATTACATTAACAATTTTTTTTTTTTTTTGTAGCTTGATAGCTGATTTTTTGTTACCACCATCAAATATTTTACCTCGCACATTTCAAGATTTATCTTCCATCATGAAAGAGATTGGAATGCATTATGAAGCAATTCATGCATTCCCCGATGACCATGTTATATATTACAATCAGCATGAATTTGCAACAGAATGTCCATAATGTCATGTAAGTAGATATCGTATAGATAAAGTAACAAAAAAGGTGCCTCAGAAGGTTCTTCGTTATATTCTCATAATTCCATGTTTGCAACAACTGTTTAGGTGCAAAAACATACCGCAATTTATGGATTACCATGCCAGGAAAAAAAGTCAAGATGATGTTATCCGAATGCCTGCAGATGGTACTGCTTTTAGAGATATTGAGGAAAAGTGGCCTCACTTTAAAGAAGAACCACATAATCTT
>LPNX010515376.1:129084-155902 GCA_001517045.1 Pseudotsuga menziesii
GGAGTTTTGCTATATTTTGGTAAGTCAGCCTTTTTGAGCTTTATGAGTTGTTTCCATACAATTCGATTTTTATATGAGGTATTTACTATTTATGTACACTATTATTCATAATTATTCAATGGAAGGATACACACCAATATTCATCTCTTCATTCATGTGATTCAGTCTCTTTTCTTCTCTCTAGTTTTCTTGTGTATGCTTGTGAGAATTCTTAGTAGCAAGATCTATTTCCTGCGCTTCTTCTTAGCATCATTTCACATATCATTGATCTATTATTTCTACAAAGCATTCTCTATAACCTATTCTACAAGGCTTTTTCCTTGTAGTAAATCTCGCGGCCACATTACAGTATTACCTAAACCATGCAGAGTTAATTTCAAACACAAAATCCCCCTCCACATTGCTAGATTTTGGATTTAAATAGAAGCCAAAGTATTTTTATATAGCCCTTATGGCTCTTGATCCCAATCGATCATGGAAATAAGGGCCTCATGGCCAAATTCATTATATAAACTATAAAGCGATGAGTAAAACTGATATACAAAAATAGGGCATTTTTTACACAGTCACATTGATGAATACATAAACCACGCCATGACTGCAAATATTTTAGGATAAATTCTATTGTAATTCACAAACAAAAATTGAACAATAAAACAACTTTGTCTCTTTTACAAATGCCTCACGACTTCTTATTTTTCTCTTATAGCATTACAACTGAAAATGAAATGAAGGTGTTTGTTAAACAAAATGAAATGCATTATCCAGTTTGATAACCAAATGAGGAGATCATACAAACCCTCACAGGTACCTCTTAATCTAAGGATTTATACACAGAGACATCCATCGACTGTTAACAAAACAAAACAAGCAGTTAGCCACGGAGCTGAAAAAGAAATATGATGTTGTTAGGGATAAGTGGGATTATGTCATCAAGACTATGAATGGCAAGATCGTCTGAGTTGCAGCCAAGCTATTGGTTGTGAATATGGTGTGAAATAATAGACCCAATCAATGCACATCCAGGGTGATTGCATGCATGGAGCAGTGTGCCGAGGGAGTTCAAATGAATTGGTCCTTGTTTTTACTCAACTAGTTAATGAAGGAGGCCATGTTGGTGCAGGAGGGAAAACAACTATTTACGTATTCATGGCTATTGATCTTAATCACACTTGTGGGTTGGATGGAACCCACATGTTACCAAGGGATGGAAGCAGAAGCAGTACGGACAAGAAGGGGCACACACTATTAGAACCTATGGTGGCTCGACGTTAAGGAGCGGTAGAGACTATGCCATCCAGTTTTATTTGTATTGGGATGCACTTTGAGACGCAACAGGTAAGGTTCCTTGTCTCATTGAGGAGGAAACAATGAAGTACAAACGGATAGCCTGATTCATAATCAGGCCACATGCCATCCATATCCAAGCGCGATGTGACACTGATAATCAATGGATCACCACATTGTGCAATCTTACATATAAAGAGCTAGATGACATTATTGAGGAATGGCCCATGGAATGGAAAGTTTCGGTTAGCGTAGAAGAGATGTTGGACACAGATGTGGGTCCACCACCTGACATGCCAGTTGATCAGGAGTAGGTGAGGGACTTTGAAAAGGAATCAGAGGATGAGTCGTCCAAGACTCTGGCCAATTCTAATATAGAATGACAATTGGAAGAAGGAAAGACCAAAAGAAGGTTCAATAAAGGAGAGGGAAGAAACACACCTAAGATTCTAGACAACCAATTCATCACATATTGGTCGTGATCACTACCGAGACTACTAAAATCCAAGCGCAGTTGAAGCAACATTCGACTGAGTATTTCTGCTAGGTGAAGGAATTGTTGCAATAATTGACAAATGCCCTACTAGAGAAGGTAATGATAGGTTGATGTGCAACAAAGAGAAACATAAATAAGTATAGGAAAAAAGGTGAGGATTGTGTAGATTCCCACGTGCACAGTGGAGACAGGTAGTGAAGACGTTGACACAACAATGCAGCAGTTCGACGCGATTAGCCTCAATGCCAATGAGCTACCAATGCAGAGGCTTGCATGACTACAGAAGGAATCAAGCCAATGGATCATATATTAGGAAGACATTGTGCATGATCGGCTAGTCAAGTTGCAGGATCAGATCGCACAAGCAAAAGAGGAAATCGAGCGCATGAAGAGGGAACATGAGGCAGAGCTAATTGCAAAAGAAAATGCCTTAGATGATCGAGACCGAATGGAAAGGGCTATCTCGGTCGCATGCCAAGAAATTCTAGACATCATGAAATAGATGTTTGTAGAAGCAAACATAGTGCAATTAGGCCAAATAGTCTCATACTTGAAGAAAGAGAATGAGGATCTGCAGGCACGCGCAATGTCACATACCCCAATTTCAATAACATTTTATGTTTAAAGAAGACATTATATTTTATTTTT
Organism: Pseudotsuga menziesii; assembly: GCA_001517045.1. Taxonomy (NCBI): domain Eukaryota; kingdom Viridiplantae; phylum Streptophyta; class Pinopsida; order Pinales; family Pinaceae; genus Pseudotsuga; species Pseudotsuga menziesii. Next base: position 131,516 of record LPNX010515376.1, read on the forward strand.
ATTGTAAATTTTGTGACTATTGGCCATGTGGGGTCAAGGATGACTGTAATTACTTATGTTGAATATTTTATTAGTTAATAAATAAAATAGGAGACAAACCGTCTGAGGAGGTTGTTGAATGATTTTCCACTAGCCCACAAGGTGGAATAGATTGGGGTGAGAGCAAGCTGACACATGGCAACATCCTCAACCACTTCTAGCTGTTGTAGGGGGAAACTTCCCTAAGTTTTTGGTCATGTTCCCCAAGAAAGTGAGACAGAGAAGGTCGCTCATTAAGTAAAAAACTGACCAAAAATACCTAGGCATGCATATATCTATCCATCGAATTCAACATGGGGCTGCTCAATTTTTCCTTGTGAAATTTCTGAATGCTGAGAAAGGAGCACAATAGATTTGATGAGGGGAAAGTTAGAAGTGGTTTGAGTGTTAAGACTATTTTTCGAATGAGTGCAGCTGGTTAGCTGAGTTCTTTACTATAGAGGGCATACATACTGTTGTTAAGTACTTTTGTGGAGTTGTAGGGGTATTCAATCCCATCCTTTTACACAGTGCTTTTAACCTGGTCAATCAGTGGATAGGATCGAGGGTCCTAAGACAAGCTGTTGAGCTATCTTAAGGAAAAGGTTGGGTGGAACGGGCTCCTTGGGCTGTTTGTCTCTTCTACAAGTTATTAGGTTCCAATGTGTTATTTTATTTATCTTATGCAAGTAAAGTAATGAAATGGAAGTAGTCATGTTTTACTATTAATTATTAGATACTTGCAGTTGCAAATAGACTGTTTTAAGTTTTCATTATTATCTAGGAATTTACTTGTATTTGTTTAACAAAATAAATGAACCTAGAATTAGATAAGATGGATTAAGGAATGAAATCCCCATTTGTATTTTTCCACTCATCATAAGATGAAGTACTCTAGTACTGAAGGTTTTTTAGAAGTAAAAAGGAGAGATTATACATAAGTAGGATGATTGAATCTGTTCTACATTAGAATCTTTTACTTATTATTTTAGCCAGGTTTCATAATATTCCTTTTGGTTCTATAACTCTTTCATTTATATAATACCTCTAGGAATACTACAGAAGAATTATTACCGTAAGCTTAGGTCACATAGACAATAATAAGTTTGAAGTATAAGAACTGTAATAAATACCAAATGCAATGTAATTATTTACACTTAGTAAATAAACAAACCAAGCATGATTTTAACACTATAAAACCTATTTATAGCCAATGTTATTCTAGTTATAATAATTAGTATACACGTTAAACTTCAAACTGTTTCATTTAAATATTGAATACTGAAGTTCAAGTTGTTTAGTCAAAAGACTATTTGGGTTAGAATTTTATAACTTAATGTAATATACAAACTAATTTAAATACCTAGCAAAAACTAAGATGTACATAACCAAAAATAACTCTATTATTATATCTTGTAAACTATTTTTGTTTTCAAACCCTAAGCTGTTACTATAATATTTCTTATCCATTCTAGAATCTATCATGAATTAGAATAGATTCTAACTCTTTCCTTAAAACAATTAAACCATGATAATCTAAATATCAAAGCTGCATATTAAGACTAGAACCTAGGTTAATCATTTATAGTATTGCATTTATAGATAAAAATTTCTCATTCATATTTCTGCCAAATAGATTTACCGAGTCACGACCGTAGTAATGTCTACATTAAATTATAGACAGAGCATACAAACTCTTTATAAGCATTTTACTCTATGCTTAGGAAAATACAATAAGGAAAACAATTTTAACCATAATTACGCTCAGGCCCACAAGCTCAGCCTTTTAGAAACAAATTAATATAAATAGAGTCTTTAAAACAGTCGCCATAATGTTTAAAAACAAAATTCCTTAATATAACCATAGCCACGAATGAATTATAGAGTCGAGAAAAATGGCCGAGAGAGATTATTATAATGTATTACAGTGTAAACAAATGATTTTATAAACCCTAGAATAGTATTAATGTTAACCTATCTTCTTATTGCAAGAGTCTTAGATCTTTGGAAAACCTCAAGGGTTACAAACAACATTGGCCCTATGACCTCCTCATACATCATTAACCAAATTAAAAAAAACTATCATTTAACATAGTAAACGAATACCATGGTGAGCAACCGTAACCACCATCAACATTATTTACAAAGGTAAGCAGCAAAGGGCACCCCAAGGATAGAACCGAGGCCTATCGAGCCTTTGGAGTCCATACACTTCACTCATAGAGTAAACGCCTTCAAGTTTTACGATTGTGCAATGCCAATTGTTGGAAACCTAATAACAAACAGTAAAATTATTTTAGAATATAAGCTCGTAAAATTTATAAAATAAAGAGAAGGAAACGATGGTAATATTTGATACAACTTATCAGATGAGTTTTAATCTTGTTAGAACCTTGAACAAGCTGGGAGGGCACACAAATGGTGAGAAACCAGAGCTCAAACCCTCCAAATGTCACGACAAACAAATAGCAATCATGTTCTTAACGATGGGCTCAAGAGTCAGTTATGGCGAAGAGCTAAGACTCCATAGCTGCTAAGGCCACAAACATTTACAAAATAACAAGTGTTTTAGAGACTGAGAAGGCTGAAGCCTGCCAGCTCTTACCTCCACCCAAACAATCAACTGTTGGAAACAAAACCACGTTTTTGGGTATTTTGGGTTTATATGTGCTTAGGGTTTATTCCAAACCCTCCTGCGAATGAGTTTCTTCATGTGGAATCCACTATAGTAGAAATATTTTTTTACCTTTTGATATAGTTTATCATCTTGTCTTCTCTGCAAAGTATTGATAGTAATACCCTTATATATGTAAAAAAACTAATTCATGAACATGAAGAAGTTTTAAACTAGTGTATAACTAATTGCATGGTGAAATGTGAATTGACATCATCATTCATCGAATTTATGCCTAGAATAGTTTATTTGTTATGCATCTTTATATGCCTAGATTATATTTGATATACATGAATCATTTATATATATATTGTTTACCCTGCATCATATACAAAGTAATAACATTACTTTGGTTAAGATTTTGAGCTAGATTATAGTTCATATATTTATGCCTTGTTGATGACCTAGCTAAGTTAATTATTATAATATGCATTTGATTATACGTTTAGGATTAATGTGTATGTTATACAATGAACCTACATGTAAAGGTTATATTTTTTTTATTATGGTTTAGTATCTACTGCAAATAAAAATAGTAAAGATAAATTTTAGAACTTAGGAAATTTCTTGGCGTTTCATAGTAACTTTGCATAGTTAGAAACCAATGGGAATGCTTTTGGACTTTCAAATATTACACACAACTAAAACATGGTCTCTATTTATCGTATATATATATATATATATATATATATATATATATATATTGTTATAATCATTAATCATACGATCAACTCAAATGTTATCTAGGAAAAATAGAATTGGCAATAGGCTTATGAATTCTTATATTATTTAATCTAGGCAATCAAAAGAGTCTAAGGTTATTCTTCCTAACTTACTCTTTACTCTTCAAAGCTTTAATATCTTACATCGTAACCAAGAAAAGAGTTTACCTGTAAAATCATCGAGTCTGCATTAGCTTTGAAAAAGCTAAGTAAGCCTTGGGCTAAACTCAAGTCCCTTTAGTAAGACAAGAAAAACAACTATCAAAATCATACACATGCTGGAAAATAAACAATTGATCCGAATTCAATAAGTTTATAACTCATTAACTTTCAAAACTGAAAAAATACTTACATAGTGATTATAGTTAGTAAGATGTGTATTATAAGTTAGTAAGTAATTCTGTAACCCTTTAGTTACTGTCAGCCAAGAGTATTAAAGTCCAGAGATTTCTCTTAATGACCTGTCCTATCCTATAATCTTTTTGATTAATGTAACTAAAGTTGTTTGTTAAACTAGCATTTTTAGGCTATGACTTAAACATTAAATGCCACTCAAAATTTTTTAAAGTTTTGTGAATTTTGTGTTGTTACATATGGTATTAGAATACACGTTCAGACACTAGTCCCAAAGTGGCTCAGTGCACATAGACGAAAAAAGTAAAAAGGAAGTATGAATATTGATTTATGATTTTAATGTTGTGTTGCAGCTCCAACAATTATCCCAATTTTTTATTTTATTTTTAGGGCCCCCCTTATTCTTTCAGTTTTTAGAAGGCTTAGAAAGTCTATCTTTTCTCACAAAGTTTTGTTTCATAACTTAAAAGTTTGTCAAAAAAGAAGTGGTTTTTTTCCTTATATCAAATGCACTCTTGAGAGTCTTTCCGATGTATCAGAAGCATAGTGGTCTAGCCTACTGATGTTCTATATCGAGTGCGTTCCGAAGAGTCTTTTCGATGTATCGAATGTTCTCTGGTCTATCGCATCGGAAAAGTTTTGCCGAAGGCTTCAGGAGCTTAGTCCAGATCCTTTCTGACGCATCGGGTCGCCCATGTTTTATCCTTTTCCGATATCTGCAGAAGCTTTGCCATATTTCCATCCACCGTGTCGGCTGCTTATTTCAAAGTGTTTTGAGAGCTTAGAGCTTTGTTTGGCCAGTGTTGTAGATGCAGAATCCAAAGCACATCCGGTTTCTTCTCACAGTTGGTTCCGATACCGGTGCATTTTTAGTTTCCTGGGCTGCTGATGATTGTTTAAGCATTTTTAACCTTTTCGAAGTTTTAGTTGTAAATCACCCGATATTTTGAGCCCATTCTTTATAAACCATCTGAAGCTTTCATGGCTGCTAGCAAGTTCGTCTCTGACACAAGTTTGGCACTTTTTGTTATCCCATCCGAAACTATTCTTTTCACCTGCATTCAAGCCTATAAAATCCTGTAAAGGAATTTCTATGGTCATTGTTCACTGTATTGGTAGCCACTTGGAGTTGCGGAGCTATCAGTATTTGAGCGTTTTGTTTGCCAGCAGGGGCCATGCTCGTCTAGGTCATTCTTTAGAGTTTCCACGTAGGACCTTATCTCTTACTTAGGGTTTTTAACATGACTTGATAGGGTTAGGTTGTTTTCTTGTTCTGCGGGGGGTTATTTGAATACTGCGGTGGTCATTTCATTTTTATGTGGGGTTTGAATTTGTTCATTTTAGCCGTGGTCATTGTTTCTTTCATCTACCAGCCCTGGTTTTCTTTATCCACAGTCTACCATGAGGTTTCCTTTGACATTCATTGAAAGAAAGAGGGCAGGGTGCAAACGAGAATTTCACCATTTGCACCGCTCCCTCATTTCCAAACCATATTATGGCAGATGTGTAGTTGTTGGTTGAGTGCAGTAGGTTTTTATGGGACGTCAGGTGAGGAATTTTCTTCTCTGGGTGAAGACCTTGTTTGTTCATTCAAGGGGTTAGCAGTCCGAGAATTTTTCAGGGTTTTCCCATCGGTGGTATTGATGTCGGTTGATGTAGGGCCGTAGTGAAACCCTAGGGCTTGCGCAGTGGAAGTTTTGCCTGTAATTTGTGTCCGAACCACCTTTGAAAGCTTTATGGTTTACATCCTCATATACATAAAGCACTTCTTTTTGGATGGATTTTCTTAGAAATGATGGTTAATATGCATTATGATGATTTGGTAAATGGTCTAGTTAACATCTGTTTTTTTGTCTTTAGCATATAGTTTGTCGAAATTGCAGTTATATGTGTGAATAGACTAAATCTAACATACTGTTGCATGATCAACACAAACTCGTCATCCACACAGCAACATGACTTGGAAACAGAAAAAGAAGGCGCAAACAATAGATGAAGAACCAGAAGTAGAGATCTTAACCCGTGTTGAGGTTATCTATGAGGATACCAAATCCATCACAGGTGTTGATCTTGAATACAAATGGGGGGGAAATAGACCGAATGATCTCCAATCAGAGTGTCCCAGATGCCGGATTGGAGGATTTACCTATATATGCTAATATCAAAAGATCAACAATCATGAAGGTTGACACACGTTCAGAGCTTTTCCCTTGTTCAGAGGTAATAGGATGGATCCTTCTGAGGGCTGATGTGACACATATTATCTTGGATAACACTGAAAGGTAAGGTTATGTTGCTTATAGCCCAACTTATGTAGCCATGGTCTACAACTTGCCAACACCCCAAAGATACTTGACTGAAGGATGGTTGAAAGACCTTAATATAAATGTTGTGGAAACTGTCAAAGGATGATGATCCCATGAAAGAATTTTTCGTACAAGGCTTTCCAGGGAGTATGAAACTGAAAGCCTTCTTACTCCATACATATTGATAGCATTGATGTTAAACATGATATTCAGAAGAGCCAATAAAAAGCATTTCAAAATAGTTTGGGTACTGATAATCTTCTTTGTGGCTACTCAAGGCACCATCTTCAATCGGGAAAACATAGTGTCTAACAATTTGTCTGCCTGCATAAGTGCAGCACTGGGAGGAGTCTCGCAGAAGAAATCAGAGTTCTATATGAGCTCAGTTTTGATTGATTGTATTTTATTCATGCAACCATTCCCAACGTTGAAGTGCCAATGGGATACATTAGAGGAAATTTCAACTCAAAATGGGCCTCCTAAAATGAATTAATAAAATAATAGTTAAAATAATAAAATAATATTTATTAATTTTGGAGGAAGAAAAGAAAAAAACTACTTTTTTGTTTGTATTTTTGACATATCTCCCTGTTTTTTTACTCAAATTTCATTTGGGAGAGCTCGTTGGATGCGGAATTAAATTCTACATCCAACGAGTACCCACTCGGCATATTTTTGACACACCCCGCTACCCCAAAAACAAGAAATACCTGAAAAAACATCATCATTCCATTTTTTCAGGTATTTCTTGTTTTTGGGGTAGAGGGTTCTATCAAAAGTATTCTGAGTGGGTACTCGTTGGATGCATAATTTAATTCTGCATCCAACGAGCTCTCCCGATCGAAATTTGAGTAAAAACACAGGGAGATATGTCAAAAATACAAACAAAAAAAGTAGTTTTTTTATAATACCTATCCCCAAATTTATATTAAAAAAGTGTTTAAGACCTATACGGTATTTCAAATTTAAAGCAATTTTATTGGCTAACACATGATGACATGGAATTTGAATAAAAGTTAAAAGGCCCATTTTGAGTTGAAATTTCCTCTAATGAGGACAAGTCTCCTGTTTATGCTGCATATCAGTTGTTGTGGGCTCACAAGTATTACAGTCATTACAAGAGTATTTGCAAAGATCTCATCATGTCATTGTATATATTTATTTCCTTTCTAAGTGTGATTGCATGTCCGAAGAGGCTTTGAAGGTTGTGCAAGATAATGGACATTATTACTTGACTGAGGAGGGTTTGTATTTGAGGATGTTTGGTGGATCGAGATCTCCTTCTCTTCTTCCAAAATATGCTACAAATTATGTAATTCATAAGGAGGTAGTAAGACAGCTATACATTGATGGAGTTGGTAACTTCCTGTTCAAACAAAAGAAGGTTGTGTACCCTCCAGTCCTGTTTTATATAGGGAGTTACAAGTTCTCCAAAGTAAAGAGTGCAGCAGAATTTGTGACTGACCTAGAATATTTTCACTTTGGCGAGATGAGTTTCCATGGAAATGACTCCGAAAATAAGGTTGCTAATTATTGTAATGCAACATGGGTGAATTTCAAGTTCACAAACTTTTGGAATAAAGATGAATAAATTTTTTGAAATGCTCGAAATATGACAGCTTTGAAAAGGAGGTTTAAGCAAAAGATAACTACGGTTGGTGGAAAGGGAAAGGTTATTGAGAAACATAAGAGGCAAGAAGAGGAGGTTTCCAAGAAAAGACAAGAGGAGGCACTCTGATTAGTCCAAGAAGTAGAATAGTGGTTGGCAGTAGAAGAAGAAGAAAAAAGAAAAGCACTATAAGAAGTCGAGCAAAGAGCAGAAGAAGAAGAAATTGTGAAGAGAAATGAAGAAGAAGAAGCTAAAAAAAAGCAGAAAGAGAATGAGAGGTTAAGGTTAGAGGTAGATAATAAAGAAAAGGAGCATACAGAAAAAGAAACCGAGGAGCTTCAACAAAGGAGTAAGAGGAACAAGATTATGCAAACCAGGAGCACACTCAGTCTTATGATGATCCGATAGAATCCTCTATTCCATCCAGTAGCATAGCAGAAGGAAATATAGTTACAACATTCAGGATTGAATTAATCCATTTTATTCCAACAGAAGAAGAAGAGGTGGTTGATCTGAATACCATATTCTAGGACAAAGATATAAAGATAATTGTCAGGAGAACAGAGAAGAAAGTGGACACTGGAGGAAAGAAGGGAGTTATGGTGACTGAGAAGATAGTGGTTTAAGGGATTGATAAAGATCCGAGACCGATGACAAAGGTAGGAGTAGCCTTAGTCCTAGCCAATAAATACAATGTTGATAAAATAATGATGGAGTTGGACCAATATAAGAAGAAGATTTCCCAAATGAAAGAAACACTAAAAAGGGGAAGAGATGAGGGTCAAAGTTTGAAGAGAAAGTATAAATACATGCTTAGTATGATTGAGGAGTCTAAGGAATAATGCCAAGATTTACAGTCTGACAAGGATGCTTTAGTATTATCAGTGAACATCATTGAAGGAGAGAAGAAAGACCTAGAAAAACAGATCATGGAAGGGGATACGAAAAAAAAAGAATAGAGGAGCTGGAAGCCCAAAACCTTTTACTTAAAGAACAATTGCAAGTAGCGAAGGAGAAACAGATGGACATCACTCCATTTAGGAATTTAGCCTCGAGATTACAAAAGGAGATTAATCAGGTTTTGCTGAATCTTACAGAGGAAATGTATAAGGTGAAGCAAATGGAGGACAGCTTGAAAGAAATAAATCTTGGCTCAACACAATTCCAGAGAAGATTATCAGATGTGGTAGAGCTGGTAAAAAATCAGTTAGCATGGGTAGAAACCCATTCAAACTTTCCAGCTGACCTACCTCAAAAATCAGTAGGAGGTCTTAAAATGGAGATATCCATACTAAATTTTGGTTGTAGAACAATGGTCACGTTAAACACTGCTATTGAAAAAAATATTGAAAAATGTGTGGAGTTTTACAAAGGTATACAACTAGTTCACAATCAGTGCCTGATTCTAGCGGACACCCCAGATTAAGTTTTCCCGGTTAGGGGAGAACATCTGCAGAATTTGCAAGAGAGGCAGCGAAAGGGAGAGGAGAGCCTAGCAAGACTCGAAGTTGTCGGTGAAAAAGACACCAAGACCTAGATTATACAAGCATCAGATCACCAACTTAAGTTAGAAGAAGCTTTGAGTCAGAGTACTCCCAAGATGAAGGAAATCGAATCCCAAGTGTCTAAACATGAGGTAGTAGTTCGTGTATTAGAACCTGCAGAGTACAAAGTCACTAGTGAACATGAACACGCATGGGGTGTTTTTCTCAAGACACAAACTGGGCCCACTTAGTTGGCTTATTCACAAATTGAAAATTATGTAATATTTTGTATTTATCCTTTTTTCTAAGAGCACGCACTAGAAGACAAATTTTTGTAAAGGAAGAGTCGAGGGAGCCCAAAAGGCTAGGGGGAAGCTCAAGAGTTTTTTTTGTTTGTATAAATAGAGGTGAAATAGATGTTAGAGGGGACCTTTTTCATGCTATATTTTTGAAAAGTTATTGTAAGAAGAACTACTTCCTTTTATAATAAAGAAGTTATATTTTCTGCTGGAGAAGGCACTGTGAAGTCTCAAATGCATGCTGTAGATTGGTTGAATGTGGAATTAATTTTGTTTTATCTTTTTCTACGAACACTGAGATCGTTCTAACTTACGAATTATTTCCATGTTATGAATGATTTCCTATTTATTTTATGAAACTTACGCAGTATATTGAGTAATGAATGTTTTAACTAACAATGAGTTATCCCTTTGTTTATCTTTCTACTTACATTCATGTATTCTGAATTATGAACAATTATCTGTAATATTCTCAATGCATGTTTTACAGTACATTACTCATCATTAATTACAATCTTTCTCCCTAGGGATAGGTTAGATAGAATTAGTTAGCATTAGCATAAGTTGTTCTTTGTTTATGATTTAGAAGTGAAAGAGGTAAGACAAGAGGTAAGAACCTATGCATCACATTGTGAACTGTTCGTTATCTCTATCAATTGCACTTAATTAGGCACTTGCATATCATACATAAAGATAAAACTAAAAAATACACTTAAACAGTGGACGGGGCTGCAACTGGTGAAGCAAACTTTAAACGTTACTTGACCTATGGTAGTCGGACCGCAAACCTGATGGATTCCCCATACCAAACAATAACGAGCTAATTAGGAACACTTATTGAGGAGAATCCCTACTATTGTTACCTAGGATTTTCCAGGCCTCAATAGTTTTTTGGCGCTAGAAGGAGGGCTTCCAGTGCATGGCTGGCCGAGGAAATTCGTTTTCTCGAGAATACTTCACCGGTGATAGTTCTGAAACCAGTTTCCCTCAAAGACCTAGTCCTAAATAAAAAGTCACAAAGTATCTCTAGCCCATTGATAATGAGGTGGTTGATGATTTAAGGAGGATTACAAGGGAATACACAAAGAATATTGGAGGATTACCCATTATTCTTGCTTTTCCTAAAAGAGAGTTTCCTAAAAAGGATTGCCCTTACTTGGAGAACTTAGTATTAGTGGAAGACTTTGAAGAATTGGTAGAAACAACCTTGCAAAAATTGTGCAACCTTTAAATCCATTGGGACCATATTACCCTCACTGCTCACCTTTTCGAACCCCTATCCAGTCTCCTCCTTAATCTCCACTTAGAATCATGACAAATGTGAATGCAAATCAGCCCCCTCCACCACCTGCTTGGAGGGCTATATCTCCTCTATACCTCACCCCTCCGTTGCATGCCACGCCTTGGAACTTTGACAAGTCATTACCTAAGTTTGAACCAAATGAAGGAATTATTGTGGATGATCATTTGCAAAGTTTTTATCTAGCTTTAGAAGGTTTACAAGAATCTGAACATGAAGATGTAGTCTGCAGATTGTTCCCGCATACTCTCAAGGGAAAATCAACCTGATGGTATTTTTCCCTACAGGAAAATTCAATTACAAATTGGAATACCTTTGAGAGATTGTTTAGAAAAAATATGGAATCCAAACCCATGCTGCTTTACTGAAAGGGTTGGTTTCCATAAGGAAAGAAAAGAAATAAAGGGTAGATAACTTCACTCAGAGGTTTTCTACCTACATGAATAACTTTGATGCAGCTACAAAACTTGCTGAAAACACCCTAATTGAGTATTACACTTCAGCTCTTGGTCCTGACTTAGCCATGTTTGTCAAAGGATCAGTTAAGCCCACCTTAGTAGAGACTTATGAAGAAGATGAGAAGGTGGAATCCAAAATGGAGAGTATAGACCAATATCCTATACAATGAGAAGAAAAAATGTATGGGAACAGAAAGCCTCTATTGTTAACTAAGCCTAAAGATGAGCTGTCACAGGAATTAGATGGTGTGATAAAAATGATACCGAAATTGTCAAATAGAGTAATTGATTTGGAAAAGGAGAAGGAGGCCCATAAACAATACAAACCTTATTATAAAAATAGATATGACAATGGTCAACCCAAACCTCCCTCACATAGTTCGTTGGCTATGAATTTGACAGAGGTTGGAATGGACAATTTCTGTACATTCCATCAACAACCTCACTTTGAAAAATTTTTCCCACAGTGGATAAATGCTATGACCTTAGTGATGAACCAGTTATTAGATTCCAAGCTAACATAAACTGTGGATGAGAAAGAGAAAGGTCATGAACTGACAGAAACCCAAGAAGAAGACGTTTTGGTTTTATGGGATTGTGTTTCCATGTTTAATATAGAGGATGAAGATCTCACAAAAGAAGAAGAAATACTAGAGATGAATGTTACAATAAGGAGTTAGAGCTCATTGAATGAGGATAACATGATACTTCATAAGATAAAGAAACTTCAGGAGAACATGAAAAGAATAAAAAATAATACTCAAACTATTAATATACCAGAGTTTGTCATCTTGAGCCAGAGTCCCAAGAAAGTTAATATGCCTATGAAGTCTACAGAAAACAAACTTGAGAATGTCAGGAAGCATCTCTTTGTTTGAAATGGGGTATGACATTGTAGAATATATTAAAAAGAGTAAAGCAAGCATCTCTTTGTTTGAAATGTGTAATCTACCCCAACAAAAGGAAAAGCTGTTAAAGGAACTTGAGACACCTATGAAGGAACCCCATAATGATAACCAGACTGAAGAAGAGATTGGTGAAGCAAGTTTAGGAGGAAAGTTTAAATATAGAACTCCAGCATTCCTACTTACTTTTGAAATATTCAATTACAACGTGCATAATTGTTTAGTGGACTCTAGAGCATCAGTAAATGTCATGCCACTTTCATCTTGCAAGCAAATAAATGGTCAACCTATGCCAACTACAGGTCAAGTTGTCCAATTGGATAGGAATGCAGTGAAAGTGGTAGGAGAAATGGAAGATGTCCTGATATGTTTATCAACAAATGAGAGGGTCTGTCAGTATATAAACATTGTTGTAGAAGATATCCTGGATGCATATGGTTTGGTTTTGAGCCAGGATTGGGAAGCAAAATTGGAGGGATATTTTTCCTCAGATTGGTCACATGTATGGTTACCTTATAAAGGTTTCCAGAATCAAATAAAGTTGTTAAGGGAACCTCAGATGAAACACAACGTAGCTTAGTTGGAGGGAAAGAATGAACTGATTAATTATGTTTTGGGAAACTATTTTCTTGAGCTTGAACCAGGAAATTATAAAGTTGAAGAAGCCAGTAACACATCAGATATCTATCCCGATCTCCTTCAGTTTTCACAGGATGATAAGATTGATTGCAATATAGTAGAGTTAGTCTCAGATGTAGATAGTAGTTCAAATTCAGTAGTAGTAGAAAATTTTTGGATTCTTTATTTTGACGGTTCCAAAACCAGGGAAGGATCAGGAGCTGGCTATGTCTTGATCGATCCATAGAAAAATAAATATTTTCTTTCATGTATATTAGAATTCGAGTGCACAAATGACACAACTAATTATGAAGCATTAGTCCATGGACTGAAAAAGGCAATAGAATTAAAAGTGAAAAACCTAAAACTATACAGAGATTCCGAAATCATTGTTAAACAAGTTCGAAACAAAATTCATTGCATATCACCACATTTGAAGGCTTATTAAAATGAATATGGGATTTATTAACAAATTTTGATGCATTCAATATCTCTTCAATTCCTAGAGTAAAAAATGCAGCAGCTGACTTGTTAGCTATTTTAGCTGTAAGGCTGGTACCTACGAATAACAGATGTTCAATTGAATTGCTTTTCAAGCCTTCTGTTCCAGACAATATCACCAATCTAAGGGTGTTTGATGATGATCAACAAATATTGGAATGTATAAATAATGATGATACATTTAAAGGATCCATAATAGATGATGAGGAGCATCAAGAAAATCTTCAGAATGGAAATTTCATTCCTAAAGGAGTTAGAACTTTGGAACATATCTTTGATCTAGACAACAAGTTTAGAAAACCAGCGAATGTCAAGACACATAGTTCTTCTTTGCAATTTGAGTTGATAAATCTAGGGTCAGAGGCTGAACCCAAATATGTGAATTTGGGAAAGTGTTGTTCTCCCGGGGAGAAGAGAAAATTCATCAGTTTATTTAGACAATACAAAGATGTATTCACTTGGACCTATGAAGACCTCAAAACTTTTTGACACCGAAATTATATCTCATGTTGTTCCAATCAAAGTTGGAGTCAAACATTATTAGCAGCCTCTGAGAAATATGCACCCCAAACTAGAACCCCTAATTCAAAGTGAGGTGAAGAAGCTTATGGATGCTAAGACCATATTCAATGTTAGACATTCATAAAGGGTTTCAAACTTGGTGCCAGTACGAAAGAAGTCTGGAGAGATCAGACTTTGTGTTGATTTCAGGAATTTAAACCATGCATCGGATAAAGACAATTACACTGTCCCACCCATGGAACAAATATTACAAATGGTCTCAGGTTCTAAGTTGGTTTCTCTTAAGATGGATTCTCAGGCTATAACTAAGTGCTAGTAGCAGACAAAGGCAGGCTCAAGACCGTTTTCAGAACCAAGTGGGGGACTTTTGCATATAGAAGAATGCTCTTTGGACTCATTAACGCTGGAGAAACTTTCCTAAGGGCTATGGATATAGCTTTCCGCGGTCTGATTGGCCGAAGTGTTGTAGTCTATTTGGATGATGTCATGATATTTTCTAAGAAGAGAGAAGAACATGTGTTTCATTTGAAACAGATTTTTGAACGTTGTAAAAAATATGGCATTTCTTTAAATCCTAAGAAATGTGTGTTTGCTGTTATAAGAGGAAAGCTATTGGGTCATGTTGTTTCAAAAAAGGATCTCAATAGACCTAGAGAGAATTAAAGCAATAGAACAGATCCCTTTACCCCATAATAAAAAATGTATGCAGTATTTTATGCGGACAATTAATTTTGTGCGAAGGTTTGTGCCAGACCTTGCTCAGATAATCAAACCTTTTCAACAAATGGTCAAGAAAAGTGTTCAATTCAAGTGGGCTGATTCAAAGAAGGATGCATTTAACAATATCAAGACATCCATAGCTCATGCACCATCACTTAAAAGTCCTAACTTTGAAAAATATTTTATCTTGTACACTTTTGCTTTAGATGATTCATTAGTAGCGATGCTTACATGGAAAGAAGAAGGGGGAGATGAGTACCCCATATTGTTTATGAGCACTGGTCTGCAAGGGGATTAATTGAATTATCCCATGGTTGATAAGCAAGCTTATGTAGTTTTTAAGGCGGTGAAGCAATTCAGACTGTATATACTTAAGAACTGTACCAAAGTGATAGCTCTGCACCCGGCAGTCCGGTCTCTTTTTATATAGAAAGAGTTAAGAGAAAGAAGAGGTAACTGAGTAACGACCTTGCAAAAGTACGAACTAGAATTCAAACTAAAAATCATAGTCAAAGGACAAGGGATTTGTAAATTGATGGCTGAGAGTCAAGACAATGAAGATAACAATTGGGATAATGAAACTGAATTACACATGGTGGATGTATGCCATTTATTCATAGCTCCAGAATCTTGGTATATAGACTTAGTTCATTATCTTCAAGAAGGATACTTGTTGGAGCATTAGAATCCCAAGCAAAGGAGAGCATTACGCTTAAAATCAGCCTTATATCAGATTATGAATGGAGTACTGCTTAGGAAAAACTACTTAGGAGGTTTTCTAAGATGCTTGGAATGTGAAGATGCAAATAAGGTTGTGGTAGAACTACATGATGGACCTGCTGGAGGTAATTTCTTAGGAGATACAACAGCACAAAAGATTTTAAGATCCGAGTATTACTGGCCGACTTTGTTTAAATATGCTCATGCTCATGTTAGGAAATGTGATACTTGTCAAAGGAGAGGGGGAAGACAAGCAAAGGAAGCAAGAAATTTAAAGCCAGTTATTATTTCAGAACCATTTGAGCAAACAGTTAAGGATTTAAAAACTGAAATGGAGACTGTTAAAAAAGAAAAGGAGAGAATCTTGAGAGCTTAGGAGGAGCTTAATCAAATACTACTAGAAAAGTTTCATAACGAAGGAAATGATAAAAATATAGGACCTGACAATATGTCCTATCAACATAAGAGTAAAAAGTCAAAACACTCTAAAATTGAAAGCAATTCTTGTTTTGAAATTTACGGTAACTCACACAAAAAGAAACACCAGTATTCTAGTGACATCAACAAGAGTAATTATCATTCTAGAAAGAAGAAGTACAAGCCCTATGAAGAGATTTCTGGAGAGTTTAAAAAGATTAAACCATCGAATTATAATGGCGAAACAAAAAAAGGAGAGGAAGCCAAAGCATGGCTGTCCGAAATGAAAAAGTACTTTCAAATATATAATTACTCAAATCAGTTAAAAACGAGAATGAAAATATATAACTTAATTGAAAAAGATGACATTTGGTGGCAGGACATATAAACTAGAGAACTTTTAAAAAGTTATTTAAAATAAATTTCCGTTGGAGCAATATTAAGAGCAGCGAGCTAAATAATTCTATGACCTAAAGTTGGGAACCATGAATATGAAGGAGTTAAATAGTAATTTTTTAAGCTTACTACGATGTGTGTCTTATATTGTTGATGAAAAACCCAAGGTGTAGCAGTTTTTGAGTTGTTTACCTTTTCATATGAAGGACATAATTGAATACGATAATCCCAAAATCCTTGAAGAGGCCATGCGAAAAGAAAATTTCTGCTATGAGCAGAACCGTAAAAGGGAGAACATGTCAAACTGGAAAACAAAAAGGTCAAATAATCTTGAATCAAGAAAGAAAGGTTTCACACCTAATCATAATTTTGGGAAAAATAACTCACGCAATGTTCCTAACAAAAATTTTCAAGGAAATAAAAGCAACTCACAACAAAACCCTAATTTCCCAAGAAATAAAGAATTTACAAATAATCACAATAATTACGTTAAAAATAACGAATGTAAAGAATCGGTAAAATGTTAGGAATTCCAAGGAACTCACTATGCATCAGTGTGACGTCCTCAACCCTCCGACTGGCGAAGAGGATGCTACCATGGCGTTAACCATCTAGGCTACCAGCCCCATGAACATGTGCATTCATAAAATTACTGATATGTTGAAATAAAATGCTTTGAACTAGAACATGCATACTTGATCATTTATCATACACAGATGCAATTACTAATCATACATAGCGGAAGCAACCTACATTCATACAAGCATTCATTCAACATGTTCATCATATTCATTAACAGTAAATAGGATTGCAGAAGTAAATTAGACAAGATTACTTATCTTATGAAGAACTCATTCCGCAACCAGCTACGTCATTGCAACGTTCCACCCAACCATAGGCCAGCGTGCTCCTTAATCTCTCAGCAATGCTGCCACCCACGAGCTGGGTATGATTCTCCAAGGAATAAGAAACAAGCAGGCTTACACATAGCCAAGGATACACAAACACAGCCAAGCCAACACAGTTGGGTTTATCAGGCCATCAACAAGACAAGCAAACCAACATGGTTAGGTTTATCAGGCCATTAAGGAGCTAGGAAAGGCTAAATGCTAAGCTGGTGAGCTCATTACAGAGCCAAGAACACCTACACTAGAACTAGCCTGGATTCGAAGACACCCACACACACCCAACACAAGGAATCAGTCCCTTCTCTGCTACACAGTCCCTCAGACCCTACATTCCCTTCCAGTGCTATTCAGTGGTTGTGGAGAAGAAAGCCAGCCCTCTATCTCTATTCGTGTGGGTTCCAGACACCAGGTTTATCAAGCAAACCAAGCCACCATCCCTGCTCCCAACATAGTCCAAAGACCAACCATTGCACACATGCAACCAATCAGTTGTTATAGCTTAACAGAGAGAATGAATCCCAAGCGAATTTCAACAAGCCCCAAATGTATCAGTACACACAATTCACAACATGGGAAAACAACAGTCCATCCTAGATAGCTAAGCAAGCAGAAAAGACTTACACAGGCCACACTAGGGAGAAGATACAAACTCTCAACTTGTGCGTGAGGGAAACTTGCACCAGACCCCAAAATACAGAGGGAAAAATGTATGCATGGGCCAAAATTCGGTAGGGAAAACTTACATATAGTCCCTGAGCGTAAAAATAGCTCTCCTCAGGAAGATCATGGATGATAGTGACCAAACGGCTCCCAGCTTGCTGCGTGAGTAACAACAATGCAGAACCCAGTGCGTGAGGGAAGATTCACACCAAATCCCAAATACAGATCGAAACACACTCGATTTATCTGTGTGAAAATGCGAACAACAGTGGAGACGGCGCCTCCCTCCGGCTGCGTGAGACCCAACTAGTAAGAAGCCTGTGCGTGAGAAAAACGAACAGGCAAGGGAGAGGATGCACAGTAGTCAGAAGTGCGTGAGTGTTTCAGCACCGTTTTGGAGAGAGTGTAGAGTCCGCTGGAGTGATGGTGGTGGTTTGCATGCCATCGTGAGGTCAACCACGCTGGTGGAGTGTGCGTGTGGGCAAGGATTGTCAGTCCTTCCACACTCCACTCCCAGTCATAACTGCCCCAGCTAACAGCAGTAGTTCTTAATGGAGGTGGTTGGATAAGACAATGAAAGATGACACATGGCTTTTTTTCCCCCATTGGCCAAGGTTTGACATCCCCCACCCTTATCCTTGTGGACATCATGCCCCTTCTCAATTTAGTTGCTGCGAACGTAGCTCGTCGGGGTTCATTTTAATTAAAGATGCATATTTACATGATGACAAAACTTAATATATGCCGCATGCCTCGATATACCATCAGTGACAATTTCAACCCGAAACATAGCATAACCAATCAATGGTGGGGCCTTGACCTTTAGCTTTGCACCATGATTATTTACAACATATACATCATATACATCTAATGCAACAGGGTCAAAACTGGGGTGTTCAATTAGTCTGTCCTAACAAAAAGAAGACCGTCAACAACATTCATACTGTCTAGGAAGAAATAACGGTTGGTGATTTAGCAAGAGGGGTGCCCAGAATTAATGCAGCGCTAGAAAACAGACAAGCTGAATATAAGACTTCCATGGTGAAAGTAGAAGGTATGTTGAACCTTAAACCCATCTCTATTTTGAACCAGGGGCTAGCCTGAGTTATGTATCTCCCAGTTTGGTAGAGAAAAGTAAATTGCAAGTGGAGAAATTTGAAAAATCATGGTTGGTTCAATTAGCTACAGGGGAAAAAAGGAAAGTAATTAGTTTTGTGAAAGATTGTACTTTATTTATGAATCAGTTTGAAACTTCTGTAAAGCTTAATGTACTTCCATTAGGTTCCTATGACATATTAATTGGAATGGATTGGTTGGAACAACATTGAGTAGTGTTGAAATTTTTTGATAAAACTTTTACTTGTTTAAATAATGAAGGAGAAATGGTAATAGTATAAGGAATTCCCAGGAAAACAACAATCAGATAGATTTCTGCCTTATAACTAAAAAGGGTTTTTCGAATAGGATGTAAAACTTTTGGTATAACTATAACTAATGAAGAACACATTAAAAAAGAATACAAACTAAAATTTGAAGATATACCAATTCTAAGAGGTTATTCAGATGTATTTTCAGAGGAAATTCCAAGATTGCCTCTGAAAAGAGAACTGCACTTCAGTATTGAGCTGGTAACAAGTGCGGTGCCTAACTCCAAATCTCCTTACCAGATGAACATATTGGAGCTTAATGAACTGAAATCGCAAATAAAGGAACTGATAGATAAAAAGTATATAAGACCAAGTGTGTCTCCTTGGGGAGCATCGATCATCTTTGTTGAGAAGAAGGATATTACTTTGCACTTATGCATTGACTACCGTCATCTTAATAAGATGACAATTAAAAATAGATACTCGTTGCCCCGCATAGATGATCTGTTTGATCAGTTGCGCGGAGCAACAATATTTTCAAAACTTGACTTAAGATATGGTTATCATCAATTCTAGATTAAGGATGAGGATATTTTCAAGACGGATTTTAGGACCAGATATGGTCACTATGAGTTCGTTTTCATGCCATTTGGGCTCACTAATGCCCTGGCAGTCTTCATGTGTTTAATGAACAATGTATTACGTAAATATATCGATAAATTTGTAGTAGTTTTTATTGATGATATTCTAATCTACTATAAGAATAAGGAAGAACACGCAGAACATTTACAAATTGTTTTACAAGTGTTAAGGGAACACTAACTATATGCCAAGTTCAGTAAATGTGACTTCTTCAAAGATAAAATACAATATTTGGGTCACATAATAACTAAAGATGGGATCTCGGTTGACCCAGATAAGATAAAAGCAATTAACAAATGGCCGGTCCCAAAGGATGTGACTGATGTGCGGTCATTCACGGGGATCACTGGGTATTATCGAAGTTTCATTGAGGGATTCTCAAGGATAAAAAATCCCATAACTTCTCTACAAAAGAAAGGGAAGAAATTTGAATGGAATAAAAAATGTGAAGAGAGTTTTAAAAAATTAAAAGAATTATTAAATACGACACCAATTTTAATAATTGTGGATCCTAACAAAGACTTTGTTGTATGCACTAATGCATGCAATGATGGCATTGCTAGGGTCTTAACTCAAGAAGGACACGTATTAGCATACGAGTCTAGGAAACTTAAAATTCATGAGAAAAATTACTCTACTTATGATCTATAATTGGATGTCGTGATACATGCTTTAAAGATGTGGCACCATCACTTGATAGGAAGAAAATTTATGTTAATGACGAATAATAAGGGTTTAAAGTATCTGTTAGATCAACCAAATTTAAACACAAGACAAGCTAGGTGGATAGATTTCCTTAGCGAGTATGATTTTGAGATCCAACATATCAAGGGAAAAGAAAATAAAGTAGCCGATTCTCTGAGTAGAAATGAAAGATTGAATTTTATGGCAACAATTAGTACTTATAATACAGATTTAGAATGTCAGCTCAAAGAAGGAGTAAAATTGGTAAAAAATTACAAGCTAAAGTGGCAGAAAATGTAACTGAAAGTTTAAGTACAGGTTACAGTCTAAATGAAAAAGGGTTAATACTTTATAAAAATAGGCTATATATACCTAACGTAACTAAATTTAAGCTTTTGATTTTAAATGAAATACATAAGACTCCCTATTTGGGACACCCTGGCTATGAAAAGACAATAACTATGTTACAGAAAGATTATTTTTGGCCAAATATGAAGAATGAGTTGGAAGAATATATTGCTAGATGGTTTGAATGTCAACAGGTTAAGACTGAACATCAACATCCAGTCGTTTTATTACAGCTATTACCAATTCCTAGCTAGAAATGGGAAATAATCAGCATTGATTTCATCACAGGTTTTCCTAGAATTCAAATCTAGAATGATTCTATAATGGTAGTTTTTGACAAACTCAATAACGAAACCCATTTTATACCAGTAAAAACCACTCATAAGGATTCTAATATTGTTGAAATATTTATGAAACAAATATTTCATTTACATGGAATTCCAAAAGTTATAATTTCTTACAAGGACCCTAAATTCACGAGAAACTTCTAGAAATATTTATTTGAAGGTTTAAATACTAATTTAAATTTTAGTACATCTTTTCATTCACAGACGGATGGATATACTGAAAGGGTAAATCAAATCTTGGAATATATGCTAAGGATGTATGTTAGAGTAAAACCAAGTAAATGGGAGGACTACTTACACTTGGTTGAGTTTGCATACAATAACCGCTACCAAGCTTCAGCAAATTTTAGCCCATTTGAAATTCTGTATGGTAGAAAATGCAATACTCCCATCTCATGGAGTAACCCAGTTGACAGGTTAGTAGTAGGACCTGAGTTATTAAAGGATATGGAATTAACCATGAAGAAGGTACAAGGTGATTTGAAGGTTGCACAAGACAGACATAAGAGTCAAGCAGATCTTAAACGAACTCAGAAAGAGTTCCATGTGGGAGAACATGATTTCATTAAGGTAAAACCTAAAAAGAGTTCTTAAAGTTAGGGAGTTGTGGTAAGCTAGCACCCAGGTATTGTGGTCCTTTTGAAATATTGTCCAGAGCTGGACCGGTGGCATACCAACTGGCCTTATCACTAAATCTTAAAGTTCATAATCTTTTTCACGTTTCTGTTTTAAAAATATATGTACATGATGCTACTCATGTTATAAATTTGAATGATGTGCAGGTGGAAATCGAAGGAGATTTTTTGGTGGAACTGGATTGTATCCTCGACAAGAGGGAGATCTTGCTTCGAAATCGCACCTTTGGGCAGACGAAGGTGCAGTGGAAGCACCTTAGTCTAGAAGAAGCAACCTAGGAATTGGAGAGTCATATGTGGGCAACATATCCAATTCTGTTCCAGGGCAGCTCTGAGGATGATGAATAAAGTAACATCGAGGATGATGTTAGACTTAACGGGGGGTGTATGTCACGTACCCCAATTTAAATAACATTTTATGTTTAAAGAATACATTGTATTTTATTTTTATTGTAAAGTTTGTGACTATTGACCGTGTGGGGTCAAGGATGATTGTAATTAATTATGTTGAATATTTTATTAGTTAATAAATAAAAGATGAGACAAACAGTCTAAGGAGGCTGTTGAATGAGTGTCCATTGGCCCACTAGGTAGAATAGATTGGGTTGAGAGAAAACTGACACATGGCAACATCCTCAACCACTTCTAGCTGTCGCAGGGGGAAACTTCCCTAATTTTGTGGTCATGTTCCCCAAGAAAGTGGAATAGAGCAGGTGGTTCATTAAGTAAAAAACTGACCAAAAATACCTAGGAATGCATATATATATCCATCGAGTTTAGCAGGAGGTTGTTTAATTTTACCTTGTGAAATTTATGAATGCTAAGAAAAGAGCATAAGAGATTCAATGAGGGGAAAGTTAGAAGTGGTTTGATTGTTAAGAATTTTTTCAAAACTAGTGCAGCTGGTTAGATGAGTTCTTTACTACAGAGGGGAGAAGTACTACTGTTAAGTACTTCTGTGGAGTTGTAGGGGTATTCAATCCCATCCTTCTACATAGTGCTTTCAACTTGGTGGATCAGTGGATAGTCTCAGGGGTCCTAAGACAAGCTGTTGAGATATCTTCAGGAAAAGGTTGGGTGGAATGGGCGCCTTGGGCTGTCTGTCTCCTCTACAAGTTATCAGGTTCCAATGTGTTATTTTATTTATCTTATGAAAGTAAAGTAATTAAATGGAAGTAGTCATGTTTTACTATTAATTCTTAGATACTTGCAGCTGGAAATAAACTGTTTTAAGTTTGCATTATTATCCAGGAATTTACTTGTTTTTGTTTAACAAAATAAATAAACCTAGATTTAGATAAGATGGATTAATGAATAAAATCCCTATCTGTATTTTTACACTAATCATAAGATGAAGTACTCTAGTACAGAAGGTTTTTTAGAAGTAAATAGGAGAGATTATACATAAGTAGGATGATTGAATATGTTCTACATTAGAAGCTTTTACTTATTATTTTATCTAGGTTTCATAATATTCCTTTTGGTTCTAGAACTCTTTCATTTATATAATACCTCAATACTACAGAATAATTATTATTGTAAGCTTAGGTCACATAGACAATAATCGGTTTGAAGTACAAGAACTGTAATAATTACCAAATGCAATGTAATTATTTACACTTAGTAAATAAAGAAACCTATCATAATTTTAACACTGTAAAACCTGTTTATAGCCATTGTTATTCTAGTTATAATAATTAGTATACAAGTTAAACTTCAAACTGTTTCATTTAAATATCGAACATTGAAGTTCAAGTTGTTCAGTCAAAATACTGTTTGGGTTGGAATTTTATTACTTAAGGTAATATACAAACTAATTTAAATACCTAGCAAAAACTAAGCTGTACATAGCAAAAAATAACTCTATTATTATATCATGTAAACTGTTTTTGTTTTCAAACCCTAAGATGTTACTATAATCTTTCTTATCTATTCCAGAATCTATCATGAATAAGAATAGATTCTAACTCTTTCTTTAAAACAAATAAACCATGATAATCTAAATATCAAAACTACATATTAAAACCAGAACCTAGGTTAATCATTTACAATACTGTGTTTTTAGATAAAAATTTCTCATTCATATTTATGCAAATAGATTTACCCATTCATGACCATAGTAATGTCTACATTAAATTATAGACAGAGCATAAAACCTCTTTATAAACATTTTACTCTATGCTTAGGAAAACAAAATAAGAAAAACAGTTTTAACCATAATTATGCTAAGGCTTGCAAGCTGAACCTTTTAGAAACAAATTAATATAAACAATGTCTTTAAAACAGTCACCGTAATGTTTAAAAACCAAAATTCCTTAACATAACCATAGCCATGAATGAATTACAGAGCCGAGCAAAATGGCCGAGAGAGCTTGTTATAATGTATTACCACTAGTACAAAAGGGCGGATTTTTCCACGGAGGTTTTCCACGTTTCTTACTTTTTGGTGTAAAATCTGATGTAACAGGGACGAGGCGTCGCTGTATCCATGCCTAGTCGTCGCTATATCCACGCCTGAACTCGTAGCCGTCGCTGTATCCACCCCTGGACTCGTATCCGTCGCTATATCCACGCCTGGACTCGTAGCCGTCGCTGTATCCACGCCCATTAAAAATATCATATTTCTCCAAAGTTTCGTTCTTGAAAAATAATACTTAGAAAGGTTTTTCAATTGTTTTTGTTGGCAAAAGCATAGACCTTCCATTACAAAGCGGGTTTGGGGGCAGTGGCAGTTGCCGCGGGCGGTCGGATCAAGCAAGCAGAGATAAACTCT
>LPNX010515387.1:0-18371 GCA_001517045.1 Pseudotsuga menziesii
GCAGTTATTTTGGTCATTATTCAAGGTTGGTCAAGAAAAGGTCTAAGAGATGCTACTTTTTTGACTTTCTTGTAAGTGAAATTTGAAAGAGAATTTGGGTGCCCATTTGAGAGAAACCATGCATACACACTTTCAAGGGATTTCGAGCTATTTTGGACCTTGGTTTTCAAACTTGGTCAGACCAAGATCTAAAATGTTGAACTTTTTTTCAATTTCTTAGAAATCAAATTTAAAAGTAGATTTAGATACCCATTTAAGAGGCACACATAAAAACATGAACAATGGAGTTTCACTTTTAACCAATTTATTGGAATTAAAATTTAATCATTGAGTTAAATGCGCATTTGGAAGATAAGAGTGAATGCCAACTTTCACGATGTTGAGAGCTATTTTCGGCATCTTTAAGCAAAACCTTAACAAAATTGCAAGATGCAGTCTCAGCTTTGACCAAATTCTCATAATTGAAACTTGATCATATGTTTGGATGCAGATTGCATAGACAAGCATCCACACCAAAAATTCACGACGTTTTGAGCTATTTTCCCCCCTTTAAGCCCAACCCTGTCGAAACCGCACGACAGAGTTTCCTTTTCGAACAGTTTCTTAGAATTTAAATTTGATCATAAATTTGGATGCCCATTTGATGAACAAGCATGCATGAAATCTTTTGAGACATTCCAAAATATTTTCACCCCCTTTAAGCCAAACCTTAGCAAAACTGTGCAACAGAGTTTCACGTTTAAGTAATTTCTCAAAACTAAAATTTAATCGTAGATTTATTGGCACATTTGGTAGATAAGAATGCATGCTAACTTTCATGATGTTCGGAGCTATTTTGGTCATTATTCAAGGTTGATCAAGTAAAAGACTAAGAGATGTTATTCTTTCAGCTTTCTTGTAAGTGAAATTTGAAAGAGAATTGAGGTACCCATTTGAGAGATAACCATGTATACAAACTTTCAAGAGATTTCGAGCTATTTTGGACCTTAAGCAAACTTTGTGAAACCAAGCCCTAAAAGGTTGCATTTGTTTCCAATTTCTCAAAGCCATTTTCCCCTCCTTTAGGCCAAAGCTTGGCGAAATCGAACGATGAAGTTTCACTTTTGACCAAACTCTCGGAGTTGAAATTTGATCATAGATTTGGATGACCGTTTGATATAAAAACGTGCACGCCAACTTTTGCAATGTTCCGAGCTATTTGGACCCCTTCGAGCCCAACTCTAGCGAAAATGAACGACAAGGTTTCACTTCTGACTAATTTCTCAGAATTGAAATTTGATCATAGATTTGGATGCCCATTTGATAGGTAACTGTGCAGTCCAACTTTAACAACGATTTGAGCTATTTTCACCCCTTGTAACCCCAAACTTAGCGAAACCGCATGACGGAGTTTCACTCTTGACAAATTTCTTGATATTAATATTTGATTATAGATTTAGATGTGCATTTGTAAGATAAGAGTGCATGCCAACTTTCATGATGTTCAGAGTTATTTTCGTCTCCTTTAAGCCAAACCCTAACAAAACCGCACGATGGAGTTTTGGTTTTGACCAACTTCTAAGAATTGAAACTTGATCATAGATTTGGATGTCCATTAGATAAACAAGCATGCATGCCAACTTTCACAATGTTCCAATCTATTTTGACCACATTTAACCCCAACCCTAGCTAAAAGGCATGACGAAGTTTCACTTTTGAGCAGTTTCATATAGTTGAAATTTGATCATAGATTTATCTTAGATTTTGGTAGATAACAGTTCACACCAACTTTCACAATGTTCGCACTTATTTTGGTCATTATTCAAGGTTGGTCAAGCAAAGGTCTAAGAGATGCTACTTTTTTGACTTTCTTGTAAGTGAAATTTGAAAGAGAATTTGGGTGCCCATTTCAGAGATAACCATGCATACACAGTTTCAAGGGATTTTGAGCTATTTTGGACCTTGGTTTTCAAACTTGGTCAGACCAAGATCTAAAATGTTGAACTTTTTTTCAATTTCTTAGAAATCAAATTTAAAAGTAGATTTAGATACCCATTTAAGAGGCACACATAAATTTATCCTAGATTTATCGGTTTTGACAAATTTCTCAGAATTAAAATTTGATCATAGATTTATCTTAGCATTGGGTAGATAACAATGCACACCAACTTTCACGATGTTCGAAGTTATTTTGGTCATTATTCAAGGTTGGTCAAGCAAAGGTCTAAGAGATGCTATTTTTTTCCCTTTCTTGTAAGTGAAATTTGAAAGAGAATTTAGGTACCCATTTGAGAGATAACCATGCATACACACTTTTAGGGGATTTCGAGCTATTTTGGACCTTGGTCAAACCAAGGCCCTAAAGGTCACACATTTTTCCAATTTCTTAGAAATCAAATTTAAAAGTAGATTTAGATTCCCATTTAAGAGGCACACATAAAAACGTGCAAGACGGAGTTTCACTTTGAACCAATTCCTTGGAATTAAAATTTAATCATCGATTTAAAAGCATATTTGGAAAATAAGAGTGCATGCCAACTTTCACGATGTTGAGAGCTATTTTCAGTATCTTTAAGCCAAACCCTAACAAAACTGCACGATGCAGTCTCAGCTTTGACCAAATTCTCAGAATTGAAACCTGATCATATGTTTGGATAGACAAACATGCACGCCAACTTTCACGTCGTTCCGAGCTATTTTAATCCCCTTTAAGCCCAACCCTGTCGAAACCGCACGACAGAGTTTCCTTTTCGAACAATTTCTTAGAATTTAAATTTGATCATAAATTTGGATGCCCATTTGATGAACAAGCATGCATGCAAACTTTTGAGACATTCCAAAATATTTTGACCCCCTTTAAGCCAAACCTTAGCAAAACCGCGCAAGAAGGTTTTCATGTTTAAGTAATTTCTCAAAACTAAAATTTAATCATAGATTTATTGGCGCATTTGTTAGATAATTGTGCATGCTAACTTTCATGATGTTCAGAGCTATTTCGCTCATTATTCAAGGTTGGTCAAGTAAAAGACTAAAAGATGTTATTTTTTTCAGCTTTCTTGTAAATGAAATTTGAAAGAGAATTGAGGTACCCATTTGAGAGATAACAATGCATACAAACTTTCAAGGGATTTCAAGTTATTTTGGACCTTAAGGAAACTTGGTGAAACCAAGCCCTAAAAGGTGGCATTTGTTTCCAATTTCTCAAAGCGATTTTCCGCTCCTTTAAGCCAAACCTTAGCGAAATCGAACGACGAAGTTTCGCTTTTGACCAAAATCTCGGAGATGAAATTTGATCATAGATTTGGATGACCGTTTGATATAAAAATGTGCACGCCAACTTTTGCAATGGTCCGAGCTATTTGGACCCCTTCGAGCCCAACTCTAGCGAAAATGAATGATGAAGTTTCACTTCTGACTAATTTCTCAGAATTGAAATTTGATCATAGATTTGGATGCCCGTTTGATAGGTAACTGTGCACTCCAACTTTCACAACGTTTTGTGCTGTTTTCACCCCTTGTAACCCCAACCTTAGCGAAACCGCATGACGGAGTTTCACTCTTGACAAATTTCTTGATATTAAAATTTGATTATAGATTTAGATGTGCA
This sequence comes from Pseudotsuga menziesii, assembly GCA_001517045.1. Lineage (NCBI taxonomy): Eukaryota > Viridiplantae > Streptophyta > Pinopsida > Pinales > Pinaceae > Pseudotsuga > Pseudotsuga menziesii. The sequence goes on from LPNX010515387.1 coordinate 3,587, forward strand.
TTTGGAAGATAAGATTGCACGCCAACATTCATGATGTTCAGAGTTATTTTCGTCTCGTTTAAGCCAAACCCTAACAAAACCGCACGATGGAGTTTTGGTTTTGACCAACTTCTAAGAATTTAAACTTGATGATAGATTTGGATGTCCATTAGATAAACAAGCATGCACGCCAACTTTCACAATGTTCCAATCTATTTTGACCACCTTTAAGCCCAACCCTAGCTAAAAGGCATGACAAAGTTTCACTTTTGAGCAGTTTCGTATAGTTGAAATTTGATCATAAATTTGAATGCCCATTTGATAGTGGACACGAAATTTTGAGACATTCCAAAATATTTCACCCCCCTTAATCCCAACCTCAGCAAAACCATACAACAGAGTTTCACTTTTGACTAACTTCTTAGAAATAAAATTTGATCATAGATTTATCTTAGAATTTGGCAGATAACAGTTCACACCAACTTTCGCAATGTTCGCAGTTATTTTGGTCATTATTCAAGGTTGGTCAAGCAAAGGTCTAAGAGATGCTACTTTTTCGACTTTCTTTGTAAGTGAAATTTGAAATAGAATTTGGGTGCCCATTTGAGAGATAACCATGCATACACACATTCAAGGGATTTCGAGCTATTTTGGACCTTGGTCAAACTTGGGCAAACTAAGGCCTAAAATGTTGAACTTTTTTTCAATTTCTTAGAAATCAAATTTAAAAGTAGATTTAGATACCCATTTAAGAAGCACACATAAAAACGTGAACAACGTAGTTTCACTTTTAACCAATTTATTGGAATTAAAATTTAATCATTGATTTAAATGTGCATTTGGAATATAAGAGTGCATGCCAACTTTCACGATGTTGAGAGCTATTTTCGGCATCTTTAAGCAAAACCCTAACAAAACTGCAAGATGCAGTCTCAGCTTTGACCAAATTCTCAGAATTGAAACCTGATCATAGGTTTGGATGCATATTGGATAGACAAGCATGCATACCAACTTTTGCGACGTTTCGAGCTATTCTGACCCCATTTAAGCCCAACCCTGTCGAAACAACACGAAGGAGTTTCACTTTCGAGCAGTTTCTTAGAATTTAATTTTGATCATAATTTTGGATGCTCATTTGATGAACAAGTGTGCAAGCAAACTTTTGAGACATTCCAAAATATTTTCACCCCCTTTAAGCACAACCTTAGAAAAACTACACAACGACGTTTCACGTTTGACTAATTTCTCAAAATTAAAATTTAATCCTAGATTTATCGGTGCATTTCGTAGGAAAACCATACAACAGAGTTTCAGCTTTGACTAATTTCTCAGAATTAAAATTTGATCGTAGATTCATCTTAGCATTGGGTAGATAACAATGCACACCAGCTTTCACGGTGTTCGAAGTTATTTTGGTCATTATTCAAGGTTGGTCAAGCAAAGGTCTAAGGGATGCTATTTTTTTTACTTTCTTGTAAGTGAAATTTGAAAGAGAATTCAGGTACCCATTTGACAGATAACAATGCATACACACTTTTTGGGGATTTCGAGCTATTTTGGACCTTGGTCAAACCAAGGCATAAAAGATCACACTTTTTTCCAATTTCTTAGAAATCAAATTTAAAAGTAGATTTAGATACCCATTTAAGAGGCACACATAAAAACGTGCAAGATGGAGTTTCACTTTCAACCAATTTCTTGGAATTAAAATTTAATCATAGATTTAAAAGCGTATTTGGAAAATAAGAGTGCATGCCAACTTTCATGATGTTGAGAGCTAGTTTAGGCATCTTTAAGCCAAACCCTAACAAACTGCACGATGCAGTCTCAACTTTGACCAAATTCTCAGAATTTAAACCTGATCAGATGTTTGGATGCACATTGGATAGACAAGCATACACGACAAATGTTTGAGACATGTCTGCAAACGTTTGAGACATTCCAAAATATTTGCACCCCCTTTAAGCCAAACCTTAGCAAAACCGCGCAACGGAGTTTCACGTTTAAGTAATTTCTCAAAACTAAAATTTAATCGTAGATTTATAGGCGCATTTGGTAGATAAGAGTGCATGCTAACTTTCATGGTGTTCGGAGCTATTTTGGTCATTATTCAAGGTTGGTCAAGTAAAAGACTAAGAGATGTTACTTTTTCAGCTTTCTTGTAAGTGAAATTTGAAAGAGAATTGAGGTACCCGTTGGAGAGATAACCATCCATACAAACTTTCAAGGGATTTCGAGCTATTTTGGACCTTAAGCAAACTTGGAGAAACAAAGCCCTAAAAGGTTGCATTTATTTCCAATTTCTCAAAGCCATTTTCCCATCCTTTAAGCCAAACCTTAGCGAAATCGAACGATGAAGTTTCACTTTTGACCAAACTCTCGGAGTGTAAATTTGATCATAGATTTGGATGACCGTTTGATATAAAAACGTCCACGCTAACGTTTACAATGGTCCGAGCTATTTGGACCCCTTCTAGCCCAACTCTAGCGAAAATGAACGACGAAGTTTCACTTTTCACTAATTTCTCAGAATTGAAATTTGATCATAGATTTGGATGCCTGTTTGATAGGTAACTGTGCACTCCAACTTTCACAACATTTTGAGCTATTTTCACCCCTTGTAACCCCAATGTTAGCGAAACCGGAAGATGGAGTTTCACTATTGACAAATTTCTTGATATCAAAATTTGATTATAGATTTAGATGTGCATTTGGAAGATAAGAGTGCACGCCAAAGTTCATGATGTTCAGAGTTATTTTCATCTTCTTTAAGCCAAACCCTAACAAAACCGCACGATGTAGTTTTGCTTTTGACCAACTTGTAAGAATTGAAACTTGATCATAGCTTTGGATGTCCATTAGATAAACAAGCATGCACGCCAACTTTCACAATGTTCCAATCTCTTTTGACCACCTTTAAGCCCAACCCTAGATAAAAGGCATGACGAAGTTTCACTTTTGAGCATTTCGTATAGTTGAAATTTGATCATAGATTTGAATGCCCATTTGATAGACAAGCCTGCACACGAAATTTTGAGACGTTCCAAAATATTTCACCCCCCCTAATTCCAACATCAGCAAAACCATACAACAGAGTTTCACTTTTGACTAACTTCTTAGAATTAAAATTTGATCATAGATTTATCTTAGAATTTGGTAGATAACAGTTCACACCAACTTTCACAATCTTTGCAGTTATTTTGGTCATTATTCAAGGTTGGTCAAGCAAAGGTCTAAGAGATGCTACTTTTTCAACTTTTTTGTAAGTGAAATTTGAAAGAGAATTTGGGTGCCCATTTGAGAGATAACCATGCATACACACTTTCAAGGGATTTCGAGCTATTTTGGACCTTGGTCAAACTTGGTCAAACCAAGGCCTAAAATGTTGAACTTTTTTTCAATTTCTTAGAAATCAAATTTAAAAGTAGATTTAGATACCCATTTAAGAGGCACACATAAAAACGTGAACAACAGAGTTTCACTTTTAACCAATTTATTGGAATTAAAATTTAATCATTGATTTAAATGCGCATTTGGAAGATAAGAGTGCATGCCAAGTTTCACGATGTTGAGAGCTACTTTCGGCATATTTAAGCAAAACCCTAACATAACTGCAAGATGCAGTCTCAGCTTTGACCAAATTCTCAGAATTGAAACCTGATCATAGGTTTGGATTCATATTGGATAGACAAGCATGCACGCCAACTTTTGCGACGTTTCAAGCTATTTTGACCCCCTTTAAGCCCAACCCTGTCGAAACCGCACGAAGGAGTTCACTTTCGAGCAGTTTCTTAGAATTTAATTTTGATCATAAATTTGGATGCTCATTTGATGAACAAGTGTGCAAGCAAACTTTTGAGACATTCCAAAATATTTTCACCCCCTTGAAGCACAACCTTAAAAAAACTGCACAACGAAGTTTCACGTTTGACTAATTTCTCAAAATTAAAATTTAATCCTAGATTTATCGACGCATTTCGTAGCAAAACCATACAACAGAGTTTCGGTTTTGACTAATTTCTCAGAATTAAAATTTGATCGTAGATTTATCTTAGCATTGGGTAGATAACAATGCACACCAACTTTCACGATGTTCGAAGTTCTTTTGGTCATTATTCAAGGTTGGTCAAGCAAAGGTCTAAGAGATGCTATTTTTTGGACTTTCTTGTAAGTAAAATTTGAAAGAGAATTTATGTACACATTTGAGAGATAACCATGCATACACACTTTTAGGGGATTTCGAGCTATTTTGGACCTTGGTCAAACCAAGGCCTAAAAGGTCACACTTTTTTCCAATTTCTTAGAAATCAAATTTAGAAGTAGATTTAGATACCCATTTAAGAGGCACACATAAAAACGTGCAAGACGGAGTTTCACTTTGAACCAATTTCTTGGAATTAAAATTTAATCATAGATTTAAAAGCGCATTTGGAAAATAAGAGTGCATGCCAACTTTCACAATGTTGAGAGCTGTTTTAGGCATCTTTAAGCTAAACCCTAACAAAACTGCACGATGCAGTCTCAGCTTTGACCAAATTCTCAGAATTGAAACCTGATCATATGTTTGGTTGAATATTGGATAGACAAGCATGCATGCCAACTTTCACGACGTTTCGAGCTATTTTGACCCCCTTTAAGCCCAACCCTGTCGAAACCGCACGTCGGAGTTTCCTTTTCGAACAGTTTCTTAGAATTTAAATTTGATCATAAATTTGGATGCCCATTTGATGAACAAGCATGCATGCAAACTTTTGAGACATTGCAAAATATTTTCACCCCCTTCAAGCAAGACCGTGCAACATAGTTTCATGTTTAAGTAATTTCTCAAAACTAAAATTTAATCGTAGATTTATTGGCGCATTTGGTAGATAAGAGTACATGCTAACTCTCATGGTGTTCAGAGCTATTTTGGTCATTATTCAAGGTTGGTCAAGTAAAATACTAAGAGATGTTATTTTTTCAGCTTTCTTGTAAGTGAAATTTGAAGAATAATTGAGGTACCCGTTTGAGAGATAACCATGCATATAAACTTTCAAGGGATTTCGAGCTATTTTGGACCTTAAGCAAACTTGGTGAAACCAAGGCCTAAAAGGTTGCATTTGTTTCCAATTTCTCAAAGCCATTTTCCCCTCCTTTAAGCCAAACCTTAGCGAAATGAAACGACAAAGTTTCACTTTTGACCAAACTCTCGATGTTGAAATTTGATCATAGATTTGGATGACCGTTTGATATAAAAACGTGAACGCCAACTTTTGCAATGGTCCGAGCTATTTGGACCCTTTCGAGCGCAACTTTGGCAAAAATGAATGACGAAGTTTCACTTCTGACTAATTTCTCAGAATTGAAATTTGATCATAGATTTGGATGCTCATTTGATAGGTAACTGTGCACTCCAACTTTCAAAACGTTTTGAGCTATTTTCAACCCTTGTAACACCAACCTTAGCGAAACCGCATGACGGAGTTTCACTCTTGACAAATTTCTTGATATTAAAATTTGATTATAGATTTAGATGTGCATTTGGAAGATAAGAGTGCATGCCAACTTTCATGATGTTCAGAGTTATTTTCGTCTCCTTTAAGCCAAACCCTAACAAAACCGCACGATGGAGTTTTGCTTTTGAACAACTTCTAAGAATTGAAACTTGATCATAGATTTGGATGTCCATTAGATAAACAAGCATGCACGCCAACTTTCACAATGTTCCAATCTATTTTGACCACCTTTAAGCCCAACCCTAGCTAAAAGGCATGACGAAGTTTCACTTTTGAGCAGTTTCGTATAGTTGAAATTTTATCATAGATTTAAATGCCCATTTGATAGACAAGCACGCACACGACATTTTGAGACGTTCCAAAATATTTCACCCCCCTTAATCCCAACCTCATCAAAACCATACAAAAGAGTTTCACTTTCGACTAACTTCTTAGAATTAAAATTTGATCATAGATTTATCTTAGAATTTGGTAGATAACAGTTCACACCAACTTTCACAATGTTCACAGTTATTTTGGTCATTTTTCAAGGTTGGTCAAACAAAGGTCTAAGAGATGCTACTTTTTCAACTTTCTTGTAAGTGAAATTTGAAAGAGAATTTGGGTGCCCATTTGAGAGATAACCATGCATACACACTTTCAAGGGATTTCGAGGTATTTTGGACCTTGGTCAAACTTTGTCAAACCAAGGCCTAAAATCTTGAAATTTTTTTAATTTCTTAGAAATCAAATTTCAAAGTAGATTTAGATACCCATTTAAGAGGCACACATAAAAACGTGAACAACGGAGTTTCACTTTCAACCAATTTATTGGAATTAAAATTTAATCATTGATTTAAATGCGCATTTGGAAGATAAGAGCGCATGCCAACTTTCACGATGTTGAGAGCTATTTTCAGCATCGTTAAGCAAAACCCTAACAAAACTGCAAGATGCAGTCTCAGCTTTGACCAAATTCTCAGAATTGAAACCTGATCATAGGTTTGTATGCATATTGGATAGACAAGCATGCACATCAACTTTTGCGACGTTTCTACCTAGTTTGACCCCTTTAAGCCCAACCCTATCGAAACCGCACGACGAAGTTTCACTTTTGAGCAGTTTCTTACAATTTAATTTTGAACATAAATTTGGATGCTCATTTGATGAACAAGTGTGCAAGCAAAATTTTGAGAAATTCGAAAATATTTTCACCCCCTTTTAGCAAAACCTTAGAAAAACTGCACAATGAAGTTTCACGTTTGACTAATTTCTTAAAATTAAAATTTAATCCTAGATTTATCGGTGCATTTCGTAGCAAAACCATACAACAGAGTTTCAGTTTTGACTAATTTCTCAGAATTAAAATTTGATCGAAGATTTATCTTCGCATTGGGTAGATAACAATGCACACCAACTTTCACAATGTTCGAAGTTATTTTGGTCATTATTCAATGTTGGTCAAGCAAAGGTCTAAGAGATGATATTTTTTGGACTTTCTTGTAAGTGAAATTTGAAAGAGAATTTAGGTACCCATTTGAGAGATAACCATGCATACAAACTTTTAGGGGATTTCGAGCTATTTTGGACCTTGGTCAAACCAAGGCCTAAAAGGTCACACTTCTTTCCAATTTCTTAGAAATCAAATTTAAAAGTAGATTTAGATGCCCATTTAAGAGGCACACATAAAAACGTGCAAGACAGAGTTTCACATTGAACCAATTTCTTGGAATTAAAATTTAATCATAGATTTATAAGCGCATTTGGAAAATAAAAGTGCATGCCAACTTTCACAATGTTGATAGCTATTTTAGGCATCTTTAAGCCAAACCCTAACAAAACTGCACGATGCAGTCTCAACTTTGACCAAATTCTCAGAATTGTAACCTGATCATATGTTTGGATGCATATTGGTTAGACAAGCATGCATGCCAACTTTCACGATGTTTCGAGCTATTTTGACCCCCTTTAAGCCCAACCCTGTCGAAACCGCACGACGTAGTTTCCTTTTCGAACAGTTTCTTAGATTTTAAATTTGATCATAAATTTGGATGCCCATTTGATGAACAAGCATGCATGAAAACTTTGAGACATTCCAAAATATTTTCACCCCCTTTAAGCCAAACGTTAGCAAAACCACACAACGGAGTTTCACGTTTAAGTAATTTCTCAAAACTAAAATTTAATCGTAGATTTATTGGCGCATTTGGTAGATAAGAGTGCATGCTAACTTTCATGGTGTTCGGAGCTATTTTGGTCATTATTCAAGGTTGGTCAAGTAAAAGACTAAGAGATGTTATTTTTTTAGCTTTCTTGTAAGTGAAATTTGAAAGAGAATTGAGGTACCCATTTGAGAGATAACCATGCATACAAAGTTTCAAGGGATTTCAAGCTATTTTGGCCCTTAAGCAATCTTGGTGAAACCAATCCCTAAAAGGTTGCATTTGTTTCCAATTTCTCAAAGCCATTTTCCCCTCCATTAAGCCAAACCTTAGCGAAATCGAAGGACAAAGTTTCACTTTTGAGTAAACTCTTAGAGTTGAAATTTGATCATAGATTTGGATGACCGTTTGATATCAAAACATGCACGCCAACTTTTGCAATGGCCCGAGCTATTTGGACCCCTTCAAGCCCAACTCTAGCGAAAATGAACGACGAAGTTTCACTTCTGACTAATTTCTCAGAATTGAAATTTGATCATAGATTTCGATGCCCGTTTGATAGGTAACTGTGCACTCCAACTTTCAAAACGTTTTGAGCTATTTTCACGCCTTGTAACCCCAACCTTAGCGAAACCGCATGACGGAGTTTCACTCTTGACAAATTTTTTGATATTAATATTTGATTATAGATTTAGATGTGCATTTGGAAGATAAGACTGCATGCCAACTTTCATGACGTTCAGAGTTATTTTCGTCTCCTTTAAGCCAAACCCTAACAAAACCGCACGATGGAGTTTTGCTTTTGACCAACTTCTAAGAATTGAAACTTGATCATAGATTTGGATGTCCATTAGATAAACAAGCATGCACGCTAACTTTCGCAATGTTCCAATCTAATTTAGCCACCTTTAAGCCCAACCCTAGCTAAAAGGGATGACGAAGTTTCACTTTTGAGCAGTTTCGTATAGTTGAAATTTGATCATAGATTTGAATGCCCATTTGATAGACAAGCGTGCACACAACATTTTGAGACCTCCAAAATATTTCACACCCCTTAATCCCAACCTCAACAAAACCATACAACAGAGTTTCAGTTTTGACTAACTTGTTAGAATTAAAATTTGATCATAGATTTATCTTAGAATTTGGTAGATAACAATTCACACCAACTTTCACAATGTTCACAGTTATTTTGGTCATTATTAAAGGTTGGTCAAGCAAAGGTCTAAGAGATGCTACTTTTTCGACTTTATTGTAAGTGAAATTTGAAAGAGAATTTTTGTGCCCATTTGAGAGATAACCATGCATACACACTTTCAACTGATTTCAAGGTATTTTGCACCTTGGTCAAACTTGGTCAAACCAAGGCCTAAAATGTTGAACTTTTTTTCAATTTCTTAGAAATCAAATTTAAAAGTAGATTTAGATACCCATTTAAGAGGCACACATAAAAATGTGAACAACGGAGTTTCACTTTTAACCAATTTATTGGAATTAAAATTTAGTCATTGATTTAAATGTGCATTTGGAAGATAAGAGTGCATGCCAACTTTCACTATGTTGAGAGCTATTTTCGGCATCTTTAAGCAAAACCCTAACAAAACTGCAAGATGCAGTCTCAGCTTTGACGAAATTCTCAGAATTGAAACCTGATCATAGGTTTGGATGCATATTGGATAGAAAAGCATGCATGCCAACTTTTCCGATGTTTCAATCTATTTTGACCCCCTTTAAGCCCAACCCTGTCGAAACCGCACGAAGGAGTTTCACTTTCGAGCAGTTTCTTAGAATTTAATTTTGATAATAAATTTGGATGCTTATTTGATGAACAAGTGTGCAAGCAAACTTTTGAGACATTTCAAAATATTCTCACCCCCTTTAAGCACAACCTTAGAAAAACTGCACAACGAAGTTTCACGTTTGACTAATTTCTCAAAATTAAAATTTAACCCTAGATTTATCGCCGCATTTCGTAGCAAAACCATACAACAGAGTTTCGGTTTTGACTAATTTCTCAGAATTAAAATTTGATCGTAGATTTATCTTAGCATTGGGTAGATAACAATGCACACCGACTTTCACGATGTTCGAAGTTATTTTGGTCATTATTCAAGGTTGGTCAAGCAAAGGTCTAAGAGATGCTATTTTTTGGAATTTCTTGTAAGTGAAATTTGAAAGAGAATTTACGTACACATTTGAGAGATAACCATGCATACACACTTTTAGGGGATTTCGAGCTATTTTGGAACTTGGTCAAACCAAAGCCTAAAAGGTCACACTTTTTTCCAATTTCTTAGAAATCAAATTTAAAAGTAGATTTAGATACCCATTTAAGAGGCACACATAAAAACGTGCAAGACGGAGTTTCACTTTGAACCAATTTCTTTGAATTAAAATATAATCATAGATTTAAAAGTGTATTTGGAAAAAAAGAGTGCATGCCAACTTTCACTGTGTTGAGAGTTGTTTTAGGCATCTTTAAGCCAAACCCTAACAAAACTGCACGGTGTAGTCTCAGATTTGACAAAATTCTCAGAATTGAAACCTGATCATATGTTTGGATGCATATTGGATAGACAAGCATGCATGCCAACTTTCACGATGTTTCGAGCTATTTTGACCCCCTTTAAGCCCAACCCTGTCGAAACCGCAAGACGGAGTTTCCTTTTCGAACAGTTTCTTAGACTTTAAATTTGATCATAAATTTGGATGGCCATTTGATGAACAAGCATGCATGCAAACTTTTGAGACATTCCAAAATATTTTCACCCCCTTTAAGCCAAACCTTAGCAAAACCGCACAACGGAGTTTCACGTTTAAGTAATTTCTCAAAACTAAAATTTAATCCTAGATTTATTGGCACATTTGGTAGATAAGAGTGCATGCTAAATCTCATGGTGTTCAAAGCTATTTTGGTCATTATTCAAGGTTGGTCAAGTAAAAGACTAAGAGATGTTATTTTTACAGCTTTCTTGTAAGTGAAATTTGAAAGAGAATTGAGGTACCCATTTGAGAGATAACCATGCATACAAACTTTCAAGGGATTTTGACCTATTTTGGACCTTAAGCAAACTTAATGAAACCAAGCCCTAAAAGGTTGCATTTGTTTCCAATTTCTCAAAGCCATTTTCCCCTCCTTTAAGCCAAACCTTAGCGAAATCAAACGACAAAGTTTCACTTTTGACCAAAATCTCAGAGTTGAAATTTGATCATAGATTTGGATGATAATTTGATATAAAAACGTGCACGCCAACTTTCGCAATGGTCCGAGCTATTTGGACCCCTTCAAGCCCAACTCTAGCGAAAATGAACGACAAAGTTTCACTTTTGACTAATTTCCTAGAATTGAAATTTGATCATAGATTTGGGTGCCCGTTTGATAGGTAACTGTGCACTCCAACTTTCACAATGTTTTGAGCTATTTTCACCCTTGTTAACCCCAACCTTAGTGAAACCGCATGACGGAGTTTCACTCTTGAAAAATTTCTTGATATTAAAATTTGATTATAGTTTTAGATGTGCATTTGGAAGATAAGAGTGCACGCCAACTTTCATGATGTTCAGAGTTATTTTCGTCTCCTTTAAGCCAAACCCTAACAAAACCGCACGATGGAGTTTTGCTTTTGACCAACTTCTAAAAATTGAAACTTGATCATAGATTTGCATGTCCATTAGATAAATAAGCATGCACGCCAACTTTCACAATGTTCCAATCTATTTTGACCACCTTTAAGCCCAACCCTATCTAAAAGGCACGACAAAGTTTCACTTTTGAGTAGTTTCGTATAGTTGAAATTTGATCATAGATTTGAATGCCCATTTGATAGACAAGCGTGCACATGACATTTTGAGACGTTCCAAAATATTTCACCCCCTTTAATCCCAACCTCAGCAAAACCATACAACATAGTTTCACTTTTGACAAACTTCTTAGAATTAAAATTTGACCATAGATATATCTTAGAATTTGGTAGATAACAGTTCACACCAACTTTCACAATGTTCGCAGTTATTTTGGTCATTATATTCAAGGTTGGTCAAGCAAAGGTCTAAGAGATGCTACTTTTTTTACTTTCTTGTAAGTGAAATTTGAAAGAGAATTTGGGTGCCCATTTAAGAGATAACCATGCATACACACTTTCAAGGGATTTTGGGCTATTTTGGACCTTGGTCAAACCAAGGCCTAAAATGTTGAACTTTTTTTCAATTTCTTAGAAATCAAATTTAAAAGTAGATTTAGATACCCATTTAAGAGGCACACATAAAAACGTGAACAACGGAGTTTCACTTTTAACCAATTTATTGGAATTAAAATTTAATCATTGATTTAAATGGCCATTTGGAAGCTAAGAGTGCATGCCAACTTTCACGATGATTAGAGCTATTTTCGGCATCTTTAAGCAAAACCCTAACAAAACTGCAAGATGCAGTCTCAGCTTTGACCAATTTCTGAAAATTGAAACCTGATCATAGGTTTGGATGCATATTGGATAGACAAGCATGCACTCCAACTTTTGCGATGTTTCAAGCTATTTTGACCCCCTTTAATCGCAACCTTGTCGAAACCGCACGAAGGAGTTTCACTTTCGAGCAGTTTCTTAGAATTTAATTTTGATCATAAATTTGGATGCTCATTTGATGAACAAGTGTGCAAGCAAAATTTTGAGACATTCCAAAATATTTTCACCCCCTTTAAGCACAACCTTAGAAAAAATGCACAACGAAGTTTCACGTTTGACTAATTTCTCAAAATTAAAATTTAATCCTAGATTTATCAGCGCATTTCATAGCAAAACCATACAACAGAGTTTCCGTGTTGACTAATTTCTCAAAATTAAAATTTGATCGTAGATTTATCTTAGCATAGGGTAGATAACAATGCACACCAACTTTGACAACGTTCGAAGTTATTTTGGTCATTATTCAAGGTTGGTCAAGCAAAGTTCTAAGAGATGCTATTTTTTTAACTTTCTTGTAAGTGAAATTTGAAAGAGAATTTAGTTACCCATTTGAGAGATAACCATGCATACACAATTTCAAGGGATTTCGAGCTATTTTGGACCTTGGTCAAACTTGGTCAAACCAAGGCCTAAAATGTTGAAATTTTTTTCAATTTCTTAGAAATCAAATTTAAAAGTAGATTTAGATACCCATTTAAGAGGCACACATAAAAACGTGAACAACGGAGTTTCACTTTTAACCAATTTATTGGAATTAAAAGTTAATCATTGATTTAAATGCGCATTTCGAAGATAAGAGTGCATGCCAACTTTCTTGATGTTGAGAGCTATTTTCGGCATCTTTAAGCAAAACCCTAACAAAACTGCAAGATGTAGTCTCAGCTTTGTCCCAATTCTTAGAAATGAATCATGATCATAGGTTTGGATGCATATTGGATAGACAAGCATGCACACCAACTTTTGCGACGTTTTGAGCTATTTTGACACCCTTTAAGTCCAACCCTATCGAAACCGCACGAAGGAGTTTCACTTTCGAGCAGTTTCTTAGAATTTTATTTGGATCATAAATTTGGATGCTCATTTGATGAACAAGTATGCAAGCAAAATTTTGAGACATTCCACAATATTTTCACCCCCTTTAAGCACAACCTTAGAAAAACTGCACAACGAAGTTTCACGTTTCACTAATTTCTCAAAATTAAAATTTAATCCTAGATTTATCAGCGCATTTCGTAGCAAAACCATACAACAGAGTTTCAGTTTTGACTAATTTCTCAGAATTAAAATGTCATCATAGATTTATCTTAGCATAGGGTAGATAACAATGCACACCAACTTTGACGATGTTCGAAGTTATTTTGGTCATTATTCAAGGTTGGTCAAGCAAAGTTCTAAGAGATGCTATTTTTTTCACTTTCTTGTAAGTGAAATTTGAAAGAGAATTTAGGTACCCATTTGAGAGATAACCATGCATACACACTTTCAAGGGATTTCGAGCTATTTTGGACCTTGATCAAACCAAGACCTAAAAGGTCACAATTTTTTCCAATTTCTTAGAAATCAAATTTAAAAGTAGATTTAGATACCCATTAAAAGGCACACATAAAAACATGAAAGACGGAGTTTCACTTTGAACCAATTTCTTGGAATTAAAATTTAATCATAGATTTAAAAGCACATTTGGAAAATAAGAGTGCATGCCAACTTTCACGATGTTGAGAGCTATTTTAGGCATCTTTAAGCCAAATACTAACAAAACTGCATGACGCATTTTCAGCTGTGACCAAATTCTCAGAATTTAAACCTGATCATATGTTTGGATGCATATTGGATAGAAAAGCATGCACTCCAACTTTCACAACGTTTTGAGCTATTTTGACCCCCTTTAAGCCCAACCCTGTCGAAACCACACGACGGAGTTTCCTTTTCGAACAGTTTCTTAGAATTTAAATTTGATCATAAATTTGGATGCCCATTTAATGAACAAGCATGCATGCAAACTTTTGAGACATTCCAAAATATTTTCCCCCCCTTTAAGCCAAACCTTAGCAAAACCGTGCAACGGAGTTTCACGTTTAAGTAATTTGTCAAAACTAAAATTTAATCGTAGATTTATTGGTGCATTTGGTAGATAAGAGTGAATGCTAACTTTCATGGTGTTCAGAGCTATTTTGGTCATTATTCAAGGTTGGTCAAGTAAAAGACTAAGAGATGTTATTTTTTCAGCTTTCCTGTAAGTGAAATTTGATAGAGAATTGAGATACCCATTTGAGAGATAACCATGCATACAAACTTTCAAGGTATTTCGAGCTATTTTGGACCTTAAGAAAACTTGGTGAAACCAAGCCCTAAAACAATGCATTTGTTTCCAATTTCTCAAAGCCATTTTCCCCTCCTTTAAGCCAAACCTTAGCGAAATCGAGCGATGAAGTTTCACTTTTGAGCATAGATTTGGAATGACCGTTTGATATAAAAACTTGCACGCCAACTTTTGCAATGATCCGAGCTATTTGGACCCCTTCGAGCCCAACTCTAGCGAAAATGAACGACGAAGTTTCACTTCTGACTAATTTCCCACAATTTAAATTTGATCATTGATTGGATGCCCGTTTGATAGGTAACTGTGCACTCCAACTTTCACAATGTTTTGAGCTATTTTCACCCCTTGTAACCCCAACCTTAGCGAAACCGCATGACGAAGTTTCACTCT
>LPNX010515401.1:0-24289 GCA_001517045.1 Pseudotsuga menziesii
TCCGTATGAGATTGTTGTAATCCCCCAAGTTAATCAATGAGTCTTACAATTCCTAGGGGCTGCTCATGAATCTTACAAATATAACAATATTAAGCAGATTATGCAGTTTTAGTATTTGGGAAAGAATTATACTTTACTACAAAAAAAGAGGTGCAACAGCAGGTAAAGAATTGCACAACTCCTCTCGTAAGTGTTTCTGGAAGGGGTCCCGTAGGGAAAGTAAAGAGTCCAGGTCCCTCCCTTGAACCTTGAAGTGAGTAAATTCTTAGATATTATAACCTTTAGTTTGAAATCCTATACACAACATTTTTGGTCTACCAACCCTTGAATTGCTAGTTCCTGAGTTTTATCTGTAAACATAGCAATATTATTATGAACCTGGGTAGGTCTGACCTATTTTCAGGGCTGGAACTTGTGAAAATCACAGGATATCCAATAATAGATTTGATCCTTATGGCCTATTATAGTGAATCTGTAGGTGTAGCATTCCTCTGTTACTATAAGGGAATTATGATCTAGCCATTTCATCTCCACCACATCCACAACAAAGAAAAAAAACACAATAGATAATCAAGAAAAACAAAGAACAAACCTGAAGGTCTAAACATTGATGTCATTCTGAAGGCAGTGGAGACCCAACGTGAAGCTCAATACCAATATTTGTCACTTTCAATTTCTGTCCACCGACACCAATCTCATCACCATGTTTAGAATTGCCTGAATTCCAATTCCATTTACTCTTCGTAGATGTGTCTTCAAGCATCTTCTTAGATTCAGACAAATTACTTGTAAATCTAGTCCTCTTATCCTAAGTATTCAACACAGTAGGTCCGCGTCAGAATTGAACTCCTTGTACATGTGCTTGAAGGATAAAGAAAGAAAACAATTATTTAGGAGCCCAATCCTTTTCAACCAACAATCATATATAACTCAGTGACTGCAACTTGGTGAGACCTCTGGCCCAATCAATTATCATGACCTTTGATTAGCCAAAAAATAGAAAGCTAGAGATTTTTTTTTTTACGAACCATAAAAGCCCCCATAAGGATAAAAGTTCATGCAATTGCTTTGTTGGATCTCTGAAGATTGAGGTGCATGGCACTAATATTACTAATAGAAGGTAGACAACTTACAAAAATTACACTTCATTGCCAAATTTGCAATTTTTCATGACACAATTAAAAATGTCTAACATAAATGACTAATTCATATTCTTCTAGCTAGTCATTTTTTATGTCGTGACTAAATTAGTCATTTATTTTAGTCATTTCTAACTCAGTCACTTATTATCTAGTCATATTTGTTAACTGGTGACTAAATTAGTCGTTAATTTTAGTCGTTTATAGTTGATTCAATCAAAATTGCTCATATTTAGTAGTAAATCACTTGGAAAACCTGTGGTGACTAGAATTTTTAGTCACCTAGTAGCTAATTCCTCATTTTGTACTAGTGCCCCATCTACTTAGCCTAGGCTAATGAGGAGAACGAACTGGAAAAGGTACTGTAGGACTCAATCCCGGCACTCTCTCAAAGAAGAAGGCTACTAGTATGCTGGAATAACCAAAAATTTTCCTCCTGCCTCTTTTGCAGTCAGACAGCTGTTTTCTTATTATCGGGATCACCCCCGAGCACCAATCATATAGGGCTCCCTGAATACAATCTAATGCTAGTCCAATCTGGTTCCAAGTTGAAAGGTGAAGTGATGATGACCTTGCAACCCTCACTATAGTGATCTCCAACACCTGTAAAGGAAAGTTACGAATGTGAACAATATGGATGCAGCTACCCCTCTTTTGTGTGCCTGGCTCGCAGTATATATCAATATAGTTATGGACACTTAGAGGGTCACCACCTCTACCACTTCCTTCCAAATTTACCAGAGCTCCCCATCATGATAAACCAACAATTGAATAGACATCCTCCGAATAAATCTCCAAAGACTCACCTTGAAGGTCAAACATGCCCAAATCATGATCCCAATAATTTATTAAGAACTCCAAGAGGCGGAAATTG
The DNA here is from genome assembly GCA_001517045.1 of Pseudotsuga menziesii. Lineage (NCBI taxonomy): Eukaryota > Viridiplantae > Streptophyta > Pinopsida > Pinales > Pinaceae > Pseudotsuga > Pseudotsuga menziesii. The sequence goes on from LPNX010515401.1 coordinate 2,014, forward strand.
GCCCACATAGGTGACGTAAAGAAAAAATTCAATAACCCACTTTGACGTAAAATATTCACTATGGGGGCATCTTGAAGAGCTTCTTGGTCCATGTCTTCATGTTCTCGTTCCCTCCACTCAAGCACCATGTTTCAACCTAATAACCAAGCAATTTCCAATCATCAAATTCATACAAAATTTGAAATTTTTCATGCTACATATTCTTTTTTTCACCTCACGTAGCGTACGCGACTGTCTTTTAAGGCAAGCCATGTACTGTACGCAACTATCTTTTAGGAAACCCACATATAGAACGCGTGTACGCGACTTTTAATATACCAAACCCATGTACACAGCGTTGCTTTTTGAAGGCATTTAAAGACATGAAATTAGGGCTCAATTTTGACAATTTCTTGGATCAAATGAAAGAGCATGGAGTGTAGTTTTACTTGACACTTGCATATTTGGGAATGGTCCACCAGATCGTCCACACTGAGCAATTGAAGGTAGAGGTATAAACTTGTCTTTTATGGTTAAAAATCAAAATGGTGAGTTTTTATTTTTGTTTTGAACTATTTATAGAAAATTTATTTTTCAAGTGGGTTTTTTCCATATAGTTCATAATTTTAAAAACTAATACCATATCTTTTCTTCCATGTGACAGGTTTATCATCATTTTTAAGGTGTTTTTGCTCATACAGGATAGTTTTTTGTTGTTTCACATGCATTCTGCATTTATACCTACTCCATCTTAAACCTAGCATTAACATTTTGACCACAGACTATGGTATTTTTTGTTAGACACTGAGAGGGGGGGTGAATCAGTGTAAAGCCTATTTTATCAATTTTCTTAACTTTTCACAATTAACTATCAATTCATCATTCTACCAATCTCATAATCATTTCATAAACATATTTCACTTCATCATTCACATAGCATACACATTTGAATCATGAAGAACCATAACACAAAAGAACACAACACCATATAATTTTCTAATCTTTTTGTATTAGTTTTGGTCTGGCTACAACCGTTAAGTAAAATCAGCACCTACTGATACAAAGAGAACCTACTCTGCATCTAGGACCCTCCATGGTTTTATTAGACCCTGCTAAGAAGGGTTTGAGGTATCCTAACCTCAAATGCAAGTAAGCTCAGTGTCTCAACACATTTTCATCACTGTCACAATACACCAACACTTATCTCTAGCACCTCTTCAATCAGCATTAACATACTATATCATCATTTGTTCATCATCATTCTGTCAGGCACATCATTCTGAACATAACCATGAATACATCATACTGTCCATCAAATTGCTGCCAGCATCATACAATCATCCTTATACACATCATATCAATCTGCCATGCTGCTTATCAACATCATCAACAATTATGTCAGTCTGCATGCATCATCATCATCAAGGTCTGTCTAAGCATAAGATCACCAACAAGGTCTTTAACATCATCATAGGTTATGCTTCATCAAAGTGCACAAGGCATGTCATCATCAAGGTCAGTATACATCAGAACATTCAATGACAAAAGTATGCTCATTAATCTCATCAATACTACTGCAACACTCTTCTGCTCAAGTGCGTCAACTTTACTAGTCAACACTGATCATCAGCTGTGCTCAAGGTTCATGTCAAGCACAAGGGTCTACCCATCATCTAGTCTTCTCTTATGTTGTTTAAGCATCATCTTCATCAACAAATCATCATTATCAACAGGTGCATCAGGCATGCATAATTAGGCATCATAATAGAACAAGGCACTCATTATCATGTACAAGTGTGCATATATGTCTTCTCTCATCATTATATCATGTATCATTATCAAAGCATCATCTACGTAGCATGCATAAATATTGAATTATCATGCAACTTCACAATTCATAAATACACCACTGAGTATACCGCTTTATCTTTCAAACATCTTATACTCAGGCTGTGTGTCAAACTATCAGAGGACTGTTAGTAACCTTATATGTCCAAAGAAGTCACTGATGTAGATGACCTTGTCTATAAAGATGACCTTAACCACTATAGATGGCATCAACAAGTTCGGGACTGTATGAAAGTAATGATCACCATAGAATAATTTTAACTCTCTGATATAAAACTCGTTTTGTATACTTTTACTGCCGCTGTCTTATATGACTGTAAATAAATACAAACAAGCTACTGTAGAAGATCCCAACCTATGTCAACTTAGGGAATGTGTGTATACTGTAGATGATCTCACATTCAATATTGCGTAATGAATGGAAGATAACCCCAAACACATCCTAAAACTGGGTTGTGTACACTTGCAGACTTGAACTTCAAAGTCCAATTTGGATTGTGTATGATAGTCACCCTTCAGTCAAACTCGGGACTGTATGTGTCCAAAGAATATCAGCCGTGAAGGATTAGTCTCTGTCAAGTACATAAAATTTGGACTATATTAGCACAAGTATTCAGATTGTTTAAACTTCCAAATTCAGACTGTATGGTGGACAAAAGATCTCTCTGGAAAACAGGCTCTACACAACAAACAAACAAAAAATGTACTGCTGCCTTCGAGTTGACCTCTTGACTGCTGCAAATTTTGAGAGCCTTCAACACTGTTAGAAGTTAGGGCATCATTGCTGCTGCAAGAGAAAAATTTAGATTGCTTAACATGCTGAAAAGGTGTCTGCACACTGCTGCAACAAATTCGGACCTTTGACTGCTGTTAAAAAAAAATTTGGCTGCTACTGCAAAATTCGGTCCACTACTGCACCCTAATTTTCCTCAGTGGACAGTCCAAATTTTCTCTCTATCTGTCTTGGGAAGATGGGGCAGACCCAAGTTCTTATGCTTTTATCTTCGCACCAACAAACACACCCACAGTGTTGGCTCTTTCGGCAACAACCTGCGAACAGGTTGCAGTCTCACCCAAAACAACTATGGGGTGCCACAGAATCAGGTTTATATAGGTGAAAGAGGGATATTACTGTACCTTAGCCTTAACAAAGAATAATTATGCAATACAGAGCTTCGACATTTACTTAAATAGCTTCGCAGTTTAGATAAAAAGACAGTTTGTTGCTTAACCCTTAACTGCGAATTCACAGTGAAGTTAATACTTAGCAATTCATCTTATTTTATCATTCATCCACTTATCAAATGTATAAAAAAATAACAGATAAAAAATAAAAAGAACCACCACAACACAAGATATACGTGGTTCACCCCTAGTGTAGGGGCTACATCCACAGAACTGTGTTTATATTCAACAATCTACAAAACAATGCAGTTCTGATCTGCTTACTCAGTTGCAGATCTTCTCAACAACCCAAAATTGCACACTCAGTGGTAGAGGTCATCCACACACTCAGCTGGGACTTAACCTTAAACCCAAAAATAGACCTTAGCTTCTTCGCATCACATCATCATCATAACACAAAAGCTTACTTGTCTCCTTTACATAAGTTCCTATTTATACAAGTGTACTATTACAATACCATGGGATTAAAAACCATGGGTACTCAAAAACCAGGGGACATTTACAAAAAGAGGGGCTTCGACCCAACCCTGAAGCCCCTAAGACTATTTTGGACCGCAACTCCACTTACAAGATTCGCACCAAAACTGCGGAGTTGCCAAAATTAAGGAACTTCAAGGTCTGAGCCCCAAAAGGCCCCTAAGACTCACCAGTGTCTCGTCCCAAGACACTCTGCTACTTTTCAGGTGCAAGAATCTTGTTGGAGAAGATAGTAAACTGCTTTCTGAGGCTGCACACGATATCTTTGGCTGCTTGTTCGTTCTCTACTATCTTCTGCAATGTTGCTGCAGATGCTTCGTTGGCCTTTTCCTGTGCAAACGCATCATACTCCTTTAAGACTTTGAGCTCTTTGTCTGTAGCAGTGCTCAACTCCAAGGCCTCGTTAATGAGGGTCTGCACAGATCTCACTAAAAGTGTTTCTTTTCTTCTGCAAGACTCAATTTCTCATTGGAGCTCATTACTATGCTTTACCTTAAGCATCTTATGCATAGGAGGAAATGTCTTAATTTCTACTTTTACTCCATCCATCTCTGTCTGTCACTGCTTGATGGTCTCTTGCAACTTTTATTCTTCTGGGTTTTCTTGCAAGTTTGTCCAGGCCTCGACACTTTCGTCTAGCAGCTTTGATGCACTACTCACAAGATCAGAGATATTCGTTGCTGAGGCCTCAATATCTCTGAGACGATGTTCCCTGACCTCTAGTGGATTCTCAGGAATGAGGCGAAGCTAAAGCTCTGCAATCTGGGCATGATGTTTTGCTTTCATCTTCTTTATCTGGCTTCTAGAATGTTGTGTATAGTCTTTCAGCTTTACTATTCTTTGCTCCTGTTCTTCTTCAGCCTGCATGTCGAAGTCGGGGAGACTTTGACACGCCTCATCCAACACTTGCACTAGTGTAGCCTACTTGTTTTCTATTTCCCTTTTCTTCTTTTCAACTTCTTTCAACTGTGCTTCGAGGCTCTCACTCTGCTTCGTGGTATTCTGTAACTGCATGTGTGTGTAGTTGTCTCGTTCTCATATCTCTGTTATAGCGGATTTCACCACCCTAGGTGAATCACACTTTGTACGGCCTTCCCCTATTCGGTTTGATTAAATCCTTATAAGTGCATCTTTTGCGTGAAGTCAGGTCGTTTATTAGGATTCATCGTTTCAAAGGAGGGGATAAGCGTTGATCCCTTGAAGGTTGAGGCAATACTTCAGTTGTCTCCCCCGAAGAACATTCGTCATCTTCAGTGTTTGCAAGGTATGGAAAACTTCTTACGAATATTTGTTATCAACTTTGCCAATTTGATTAGAGGCTTCATGCATCTCTTGAAGAAGGATACTCCCTTTGAATGGGATGAGTGATCCCAGGAGTTCTTCGATGCACTTAAGCGAGCCCTAGCATCGGCCCCGGTGATTAGTCCTCCAGATTATAGTCGTGATTTCCTATTATACGTGGCCATGTCATTAGAGACGATTGGTATGGTTTTGGTTCAGGAGGATGAGGAGTTCCAAGAGCATGTCATATATTATCTAATCCAAAACCTTATTGACACATAAATTCGTTATTCTCATGTCGAGAAGCTTTCCCTAGTGACCGTACATGCGGTTTAGTGTTTGAGACATTATATTCTCCTTTGCCAGACCTTGATTGTGGCCCATATCAATCTGTTTCAGTTCATCCTCACATGAAGGATGATTGGGGGAAAGTATAATAAATGGATTGTCATTCTGCAAGAGTTCGATCATGAATTTGTTTCGGCAAAGTCAAAGAAGTCATTAATTTTTGTAGAGCTTATATCGGATTTCCTGAGCAAGTCCAAGGAGTTGGTTTGTGAGGATACTTTTGTCGATGAACATATCTTCTTAATCTCAACGTATGACCCATGGTATGGAGATATCATAGTATATTTGCAAACACAGAGGACCCCTACTCACCTCTCGCGAGATGAACAACGACGATTACGTCACGTCTCTAAGAAATACCTTATAGTGGACAATACTTTGTACTGACGTGGGGTAGATTCCATTTTATGACGTTGTTTAACTCATGAGGAGGCTAAGGTTGTGCTGAATGATTGCCACGGAGGGGCGTGTGGTGGTCATTTATCTAGGCTTTCTACAGCTCAAAATATTTTGAGAGCGGGTTATTTTTGGTCATTGATCTTTAAAGATTGTGTTGATGCAGTCAAGAGGTGCTACCCTTGCTAGGTGTTCACATGAAATATGTTCTAGAAACCTGCCCCGTTACATCCCATTATCACCTCCGGTCCCTTCACCAAGTGGGGGCTTGATTTTATGGATTGCAACCCAGCTTCGGCTAGGGGGCACCATCACATTATAGTGGATGTGGATTATTTCACGAAATGGACTGAGGCAATTCCTACAGTAAAATCCAACGGTGAGACAGCTGCTCACCTCATATTCAACCAAATCATTACTTGGTTCGGGATTCCGAAAGAGCTTGTCACTGACCATGACTCGCACTTTTAGAACCGTATGATGGAAGAGTTGGCGTCCAAGTTAGGGTATAAGAAAGAGCACTCCTCTTCTTACTACCCCTAAGTGAATGGATAGGTTGAAGCAGTGAATAAATCACTTATGTCCATTCTCCAATGAACCATCGCACAAAGCAAGACGAATTGGCATATTATGTTATACCCTGCTTTGTGGGCATATCGAACTGCGGTTAATACTGCCACTTTTTTTTCTCCATATCATCTTATGCATGGAGTGGATTCGATATTACCGGTTGAATGTGAGATCCCTTCGTTGAAGCTAGCTATGGAACTCTTACCAGACACTTCACCTTTGGAGGAGCATTTGGTCCACCTCGAGCAACTTGATGAGCAACGTCGAGATGCCTTAGTGGCTCTAGAGGTTAATAAATGTTGCGTTAAGGTCCAATATGATAAGTCTGTCCATCCAAGAGTGTTTAGTGAAGGAGACTTGGTCCTTTTGTGGGATCAATCAAAAGAACCCTTGGAGGTAGGGAAATTTAATCCTATGTGGTGGGGTCCTTACATGGTTAAGCATGTCTTAGAGAAGGGTGCCTATGAGTTAGTCGATTACAAAGGAACAGCTTTGGCGGAGCCTAGAAATGGGCTCTATCTCAAAAAATACTATGCATGATCTTTAGCCAAGGCTGCTTGTTGTATATTATTGTACAACTTTGTATAGTTAGGTCTTTTTCTTATCGTGATCGGGTTTGTGATTAGTTTCCGTTTCTTTTGGCAGATGTCAATGGAATATTCCCCCTACATAGGATTTGTGGATGGTGCAAGCCTTCAAAATCATCACTCAGCCTCTGCTGCTTGGGTGATTTATACTCCTATGGGTCAAGTGTTGTCTTCAGGAGGTGTATGTCTACGGCCATCTTCCAACAATGTTGCCGAATATAGCGCCGTTATTGAGCTTCTATGGGATTCCATTTCACATGGTGTTCTATCTCTTGAGGTACGTCTTGATTTAGAGTTAGTAGTGTCATAGCTCAATGGTTTGTACCATGTTAGAGATCCGACGTTACTAAGAAGATTCTTACGTGTGAGATTGTTAGAACGACAATTTGACAGTATAACATATATACACATTCCAAGAAATGATAATCAAGTTGATGACTCATATGCTAACTGCGTGTTAGATTGGAATTTGTTTCATTCATAATAAATTAATCACAAACATTTTTACACATGTAAATAAATAAACCGATCACCATAAAACTTTTTTATATATATCAAAAATGTGGTAATACATAGTGTCATATACAAAAGTGGAGCTTTCAAAGCTTCCATCATATAGTACACGGTCGTACAAAACATATACACTCCTAGGTATCTAGTCCTATGGAGGAGGAGCATTGTGATGATGATACATCACTACGGCTCTAGCTAGCCGCCAGAATAAATGCACCCATGCGTGTGGCACACCCACCACTTGTCACTGCATGGCCTCAGGAAAGTCCTCGACTTGCGCCATGGGAACTCTATGAGTCAGTCGCACGAAGTTGGTATGAATGCTCTAGAGCATTCACTCCGCATCCGCACCTGTGATCTCATCCCCTCTTCCCCTCCGTCTATGACGTGGGAAGCCCTCTGGTTGCCGTGGTCCCACATCTGCACATGAATTGTAGATGTCGCTATGTATTGTCACGCAAAAACATGTCTTTTTGATTCCACATAATCAAGAAAACACAAAAAAATTAAATAACTTAATTTTTTTTTAAAAGAGTGAGAGTCATGATTCGGTACCTATCTCTCTGTATGTCGATCATGGTGGAAATGGGATGTCCGGATCCCCCTGAAAATCTATCCCTCCATAGGGGTAGTCATCTATGGCAACAATCTGTCATCGCCACCATGGAAAGAAGTCAGCTGGATATGGGTTGGACACCCTACCACCCCCCAGTCTGCGCATAGCATTTGACCAGCATCGTTGGGCCAGATCTCGAACACCATGGAGAGGAACGTCCACTCTAGGGCTCAATATTGGAACACGCTCAAAGAAAAACATGCTCAATATGCTGCTGAACCCGAAGTTCTGTATCCTTCCTACCTTACACTCACTGAGTTGGTGTTTCATGTTGCTCAGTAGTGTAGTACTCCAGTCATATATGGTCTGTCTCATACACTCCACCGCATAGAACATCAGTGGCCACGAGGCCTGATGGAGTGAAGCTAAGCCTTCTATCCTGCCCATCGTCAGTAGTATGGCCTTTAGGCCTAGCACGTGTGTAGCATTGGTGGGGACTTGACTCCCCACCTTCTCAGTATCTGGGTAGCAATACACAGCTACGTACTCATCGATAGTAAGCCCACCGCTTGGCCCACCTCCCCTCGTCTAGATAGACCTGTGATAAAGTATATATCTTCCACCTCTATGGTGAGAGACATCCCGTCTATCCGGAAGGACTCCGAGTCTGGATCCCAATAGTCTACTAGCATCTCTAGAAGTCTTGGTTTGGCCCTCAAACCACCAAAACTTGTAGAGTCCGCATGCTCTAAGAGCTTGTTGATCCCTTACATTGGCCCTTAAAGCTTCCTCTACCTCACCATGCTCGTTCTCTCTCCATTCTAGTACCATCCTACAGGATAAATTGCCCAATTGTCCATTATATTCTTATCAATTCACTTGCGCGGAGTCATGCACGCCTGTTTTGCAAACAGTCGCGTATGTATGTGGTTTCTAGCCTCTTTTCCACGTATATCCATCCCTATACATGGAAAAAGCTTCGATACCCATTTGGGCCACGCTGCTCATGTAGAGATGGCCTAAACAACCTCATTTCACCATGAAAATCAACAAAAATTATATCAAAATGCATGAGGAGAGCATGAGTAACTACCTGGAAGAAACGGTTGTGAATTCCGCCGGCTGGATCTCCTGGAATTTGTAGTTGAAAATCAGAGCTCCAATGGGTAAAAGTTTCAAATGATTTATATTTTTTACTATTTATAGAAAAAATTTCAAATATTTGAAAATTTTTACCCCCTTTCCTATAGTTTTGGCAATTTCTAACCATTTTGGACCGTTTATGACATAATTTGTGATGTAGAAGACCATTTTCAGTGTCGTTTCAGCCATTGGATTGACCCATTCGTACTAATCTCAGGTATAATGTCTACACTAGCATATAGGTTAGGTTCACCACCGTTTTCATTTTTGCATCACCTTATGACCGTGTCACCATGACCTTAGGTATGAACCCACTCGATTATGTCATGGAACCTTCTTGCTGCTTTAGAAGTGGCATAATGCGAGTGGTAGAGCTTCACCTTACATGGATACCCTAGTTAGCACCTTATTTGTATTCGGTGCCCATGCCGAGGTTTTCTCCTTTAGGGTGTGGGAGTCCGTGGTATAGTACTGTCATGACATTTCGCAAGAGCCTCATACTCCTCTTGATCTTATGCTGGCCTGTTTCCCTTCGGACTCTCCCTATGTCAAGTTGTGAATGCATTATCATGAGCTTTTCCTACCTTATTGAGCTTCATGCCGGCTCTCCTGACATTGCGTTTCAACCATATAGCCCGAGCTTGTCTCATGTCTAGCCATGCAGAGCCATTTTTTATATCCTTCGCAGCTTGATTTCCGTTTTTACCGGGAGGGGATTTTCCCCCGAGTGTCGATATCCTACACATGTATCCTTGCATTGAGCATAGGTATGTTCCATTTCTTGGAACTAGTTTGTTTGTCCTGATGACACTCGTCTCCTCCTAGTTTGTAACTATAAAGCTAGTTTATTCTTTTTTCAAGCTTTTCAAATAACTAAAAATGTCCAAAAATATAAAAAAACCAAAAATATGGACAAGGAAAGATGTTATCTTTGGTAGCTTTCGAGTCGTGTCGCCTTCGAACATAGCACTGTATATCACATCCATTGGTTGGGTTATAGTTTGACTTTAGGAGCTGTACTCATTTATCTAAGTTTATCTCCACCGACTGGTTAAGCTTCCAGTCCCTATGGAGCCTCTGTTGATGCCTCCTGTGTCACAGAGATGTTTGAGTTTGTATATCGAGTCAATGCTGCCTTCATTCAGTCACCATACACCGTTATGCTCTTGTTTGAAGGAAGTTGAAACCTGTGTCGGCCATTCCTCAGTTATCTTGACTTTGCATGTCAGCCATTCCCGATATAGTTACTAGTTCATGCACCTTATGATCGAGTCCTTCCACATTAGATAACTTTGCTGAGTACCTCATGTTGGATGATGGGGGATGCCTTAATGCCCTCCTTCCAACGGATTTTATCCCATCGACTTCAAATCATCTATTCTGGGATTGGAATCTAGAGTCCTTTTGAGTGCCTTGAGACTTGCAGTCATCAGTGGTAGGTTCTCTCGCCATCGATAGTTTCTTGGGAATACATCAATGTCCCCTGATCGATGGATCCTCTCAAGTGTTCGACCTCAACACATCTATTCACAATTGTTAGTTTGCACTCTAGTACCTTGATTCCCATTTTCATTATCGGTGGGTAATCTCGCATTTGTTAATGGTATACATCAATGACCGGTAATCAGACAATGGACTACTATGTTCGACCTCGACACCTCTATTCGCATAGTATAACATGTACTCGTAGTGGTTTGTGTAGAAGAATTTCCAGACTGGTGGCATCTCTTATATGCTACCTCCTTGATCGTGCCAGTGTTCATGAGATTTCAGCTCTCGTGACTTGATACCAGTGTATGTCAGATATTTCCAGCCACTATGGAGATCTTGATCTATTGTATATCTTCAACTATTTTGGAGATCATGGTCCTTGGTATATCTTCATCATGGAGATTCTGATCTATGTATATTGTACATGGCGATGACCACATATGTGATATCATGTATTATTCCTATTCATGGCCATTGTACTCTTATGTATTCGGGACTTCTATATGTACTTGCAGTTATTTGCAGAGTTGTATTATTGTACTATGCTGATTGGGTGGCTGGTCTTCCATTTGGGTACCTTCATCACTCCACTTCTGGGATGGACTTATAATGTATTTTGGCCATCGTATGACCCCTCTGACCTCACACATTAGGTGTCATCTGTTATAGCGGATTTCACCACCCTAGGTGAATGACACTTTGTATGGCCTTCCCCTGTCCCGCTGCAGACTCTTTAGACCCCATGGACCATATTTTATCCTTTGATGTTTCCTTGATCATCCCTAAAACTATATGAAAAATGATATACGCAGCCTTTTACCCAATAACCGCGTACATCGGGATGTGTGCATAATCCAAATCCTTTTGGAGTTTTCCTTGACTTGGATCCGACTCATCCAACTCCTGGCCTTCCATATGCCTTGAGATCACTTGGATTCGACCCTTCATTATCCCTTGTGAATCTATATAAGGAACCCCTTGGTACATTGAAGGCATATAGAGAGATAGAAGCAAAGAAACTATAGTCCATTGTTGCCAGAATTTATACTTGAGTCTGCATCCCTTTGTCCCTTGGAGCACTGTTGTGTTCCTCCCAAGCTTGCCTTTTGCTAGTAAGCTTGCTATCGAGAGATGGAGGATTGAGGTGGTGGAGGCCCAAGTGGGGGATTCCGTTTCTTCGATTCGTAGACATGCCGTCAGAGGTTGTATCTATCTTGTAATCTCTGATTTATAATTAATAAGAACTATCTTTTCCTGTCCAATGATTTGTATTTGATTAATGTTGTATCCATTGGAATATGTCAAATGATTTTACATTATTGATGATATATGCTAGAATAGATCTAACACCATGATATATAGTATGCTTGTATAGTTTACTTTTTGTTGAGGGAGTATTATATCAATCCAAGCTGAAGATCGGAAAGCTCAACGGGGATCTACTTCAACCGTCCGGAATAAGGTACGAGGTCTGATCCTTTAGTGTTAGACATTTTATTTCTATTGCATATTGGGAAAGATTGATTTCTGGAGTCAAGTCTATCTGTTGTGGTACCCCAAGCCATAGGAATTTCTCTCCATAACAATCTCCTTCATGAGTGCCAATTGACAAAAATGTAGCTTCGGCATAGAAAACTTAGTGTAATCTATCTCAACTATCATGCTTACCTGCGATCGGGATGCTGCGTCATGTATTATAAGAGCTGCACTTGGTAATTGTCCTCTGTTGTTTCTGGCTGGCCATTGTCTAGTATTCGGCTACGCGCCTACTCAGGCACTGCTTGCTGCAGTGCCAATTGTTGTTCTTTCCGATAATGCCTTAAGTTCTGCAATTTGTTGTGCTACGCCAGTGACCACATCAAGATGTTTAGCTTCAAACTCTGCCCATTTGCTAGATAATACCTCTGTAGACTTCATCAGAGCTTGATCAAGCTCTTCAATCATCAAAGCGGGCTCTTTGACGATATTATTGCCCTTCGACGCCTTAGTTTTCTTTCTGGGATGAGGCTTAGTAACTTCCTCCACTTCTGGGGACTTGTGCTTATCTGGGAAATTAGGGTCTGAAATGGTCTTGACTGACTCTTCTTCTTCTTCACCATTGTGCTCTTCTTGTTCTCCATTAGCTCCGTCATCTCCACCATGGTCACCTTCATTCTTCTGTGACTCATCTTGTTCTTTGCTCTCTTCTGGTGGGTCATTCTGCTGCGGCTGACTAGGACCTACGCCCACATCTGTTACTAGAGGGACTATTATGTCGGGCCTTGTTCCTGCGTCCTTCATCCATTCATCCAGCCACTACTGAACTACTGTGAGGATGTCTTCCTGATTCACCATGTATGGTAACTTTCACCATGTATGTTTGTTATTTGCACGGGCCTGGATGAAAACATTATGCATATTAGCCTTGAATTTGGCCACTCTAGTATACTAAGAAAATAGCTCATTACGGAGCCGCAGTGTTTTTAGGATCTCAATTGTAATATTTAGTGAATAGTGGGCGAACACATAGTTCGTCATTTGTTGCAAGTCCTTATCCTTTGAAATCCAAAGAGATGCATACCTTGCTGCGCCAGGCATCTCCGGAAACTTATCAACAAACTGTGGCTCGGAAGGTTCTCTCCATCCTACCAGTGCAACAAGCACTAACAATCATGAATAATGAAAGGCTCTACCTTTCTCCTATGCATCGTAGATATCTGCAAGGAATACTCTAGCAATGTACTCTGTCCATTTATAACTGTATCCTTCGGCACAGTTTGCAGCAATATTGACAATCGGGGCAGGTACTTCATTAGGTCTACACTTCCTCATTAATTTGCATGCTAGGATCTCTGCGGTGTAGCGAATGTTCTGGTGCCAAATAGTTGATGTTTGATACCCTTGATTTCCTTTTGTCAAACCAAAGTGGTCCTTCATGTGCTGCGCTAGCTTCGTATCTTCGTTCTTTCCAACAAATTCAATCCCAGGATCAAGTCCTTCCTTTGGAAAGCCTATAATCCTATAAATCATCTCTCCATCTATAGCAATTCTTTGGTTTCCTATCCATAGGTTCCCATCATGCACCAATACCAATAACTACTTGACTACCGTAGTAACATGTAGGCTGTGACCAAAGTGGGGGACATTCAGCATCTTCAACAAGCCAGCTTGCTCCAAGCCAGCAGCTCACTGTTTTACTTCAAGTAGCATCATTCCAACCTCTGGATAATGGACGGAGTGCAAGTATTTCCCAGGTGCGAAGTGCAAAAACTTCTCACGATCATTCGTATAGTGTTCTGCGTATTTGATCCGATCTACTCTTCCTGTCATCGTTTCAACCAACTTCACACCCTGTGGCAGCGAAGGGGTGAGTAACGCGAACTTGACTGTCCATCGAGGTGGCGTAACTCCTTTTCGAATAGGCAGGAGATATGGTGGACGATGCGATGCAATGTTCTCATCCTCACTAAAGTCTTCAAAATATTCAGGTGGGAGCTCTACCGAACCAAGCAGACTCATCTGAATCACAGGATCCTCCGGTGTCTTTCCTGATGGTTTGTGCCTTTCTTCATTCCTCTTAGAGCGAACTTCTACCTTAAACTTCTTTCTGTTAGATCGTGTCTACATCAGCTGATTCAACACTGGGGAAGTCTCTTCGCGAGGTGTAGATGTAGGTGGGTTCCTCATAAAGTTTTGCAGACCCCTCTTTCTGAAATCTCTCAGCAATTGCTTGACTGCACGATCATATGACATGGACTCAACTGTGAAACTCAAGAAAATGTGTAATGCGAAATTCACAATCATGGGTGTCTTCTTATAGGATCCAATTGACTAAATCTTCCATAACTATGCATTAAAGAAACCAAATATGACCGAGCAGTGGTAGATCTTGTCCAAACGGCGCTAGATTTCCCAAATACAGCTGTGGATTCGACCAAAATCTCATCATTACAGGAAGTTAATGCAGTTAACGTACCGATGCTTCCAAATATGATTTTTTCCAATGGTCGAATTTTAATCTTCGACACACCTTTCTTCTTCGGTACAACCACTAACTTTGGCTTCACCACCATAAGGACCTTTGATACAATATAGACCTTCAACACATCCTAACACAAGCTTCGACATAACTTTGAACTTCGACCCACGACAGAATTTCTTCCGCAACCTTCGACACTTCGTAAATTTTCCAACAATCTGCCGAATCTCTTTGAGAATAGCTTCATTATAGTCTAGTACCCATTTTCAACTATTCTTGGTACTTAGACTCTTCTTCTTGCTATTACTTTTGATTAGGGGGTACAGGCCAGTACATGTACTTCTTTAATATACTTCCATTCACCATGGAAGGCAATATTTCTCCATTCAATTTAGCTAACTGAACTGCACCACCATCGGTAACTTTCTGAACTATGTATGGTCCTTTCCAATGTGTCTTGAAATTACCTGGGAAATTCATGAATTTACTGTCGTACAAGAGAACAAGATCACCATTGTGAAAATGTTTCTTCTTAATGTGTCTATCATGCCATGCTTTTTCTCTATCTTTCTGTACTTGCTACTGGAAACCTGCAATGAATCTGTCTTCTTCTAGTTCTAGTATCTTTGCCAGGATTTCATTCAACATGGCTGGATCATCCATCTATGTGAAGGAAGATATTATGAGGCTAGGATGTACTCCATGGGAATAACTGCTTCTTGTCGATATACAAGCCTAAAAGGTGTGTGGCCTGTCAACTTCTTCCAAGTGGTTCTATAAGCCCATAATACTGCTGGAATTATAACATCCCAATCATTTCTGTTAACATTGCAAACCTTCGTCAGAGCGTGCTCAAGAATCTTGTTAAAGGCTTCGACAGTTCCATTTGCTTGAGGATGGTAGGCAGTGCTTTTCTGATGATATACTTGAAATTCTGCAGTCAATGCTGCAATAGTCTTATTCAGAAAATGTGATCCTTGATCACTCATAAAAATTCTAGGACACCCAAACCTCGACAATATATTATCAAATATGAACTTCGCAGCTATAGCAGCGCTACAGTCCTTGACTGGTTGAGCTTCGGCCCAACGAATAAGGTAATCAGTTGCTATAATAATGTATCTTGCTCCATATTTCTTTGCAGGGGGATTAATTGGTCCAAAAAAATCAATAGCCCACTTTTCAAATGCTTGTAAAGTTACCTGTGGAACCAGAGGCATTTCATCCCTCCTAGATGGTTTTCCTGTCCTCTAACAAATATCACAGCTATGGCAATGCTCTCTTGCATCCTTATGAATTGTAGGCCACCACAATCTAGCTGTCAAAATCTTCAGTGCCGTAGCTTTTCCTGCATAATGACCTCCTGCTGCTCCAGAATGTGCCTCATCCAAAACCAATGGATTTTCATGCTCCAGGACACATTTGTGCAGTATTTCATTTGGTCCCATCTTATATAGATGTCCTGCTATCAAGGTAAAGTCAGCTGCTCTAACCACCAGCTGCTTCTTCTGCTGTGTTGTCATCGCAGAGGGTGTAAAACCTGTAGATAAGTACTGAACAATATCCTGAAAATAGTCATCAACCATTTAGATGGAAAACAACTGGGCATCAAGAAGACCTTCATCCAAACTAGTGGGCTCTTCTCCTGACTCAAGCCTCGACAAGTGGTCATGCCCCAGGTTAAGTCTTCCTGGCTTAACTACGATCTCAAAGTCATACTCCTAAAACAAAATCATCCATCTGCATATCCTTCCACCTAACACATGCTTGTTAACCAAATACTTCAAAGCATAATGGTCAGTGAACATCTTAAAATGAGATCCTAACAAACAATGTCAAAATTTCTGCAAGGCATAAACCATAGCTAGACCTTCTCGTTCTGTCGTAGTATAATTCTTTTCTACTGTGGACAATTTTATACTTGCAAAAGCAATAGGGTGATCAATATTACCTTCACCTAACTGAGCCAATATTACACCTAAAGCAATGGAAGATGCATCGACATGAACATGAAACTCCTTACTCCAGTCAGGGAATACTAAGATAGGGGCAGTTACCATCTTTTCTTTCAAAATATCCAATCTTTCCTAACATTCAGGTGTCCACTCAAACTTAATATCTTTCTTCAATTTCTTTTTCATAGGGGCTGTAATCTGAGCATATCCTTTAATGAATTTTCTGTAATATCCGGTATGACCATGCGTAGTGCGAATTTACTTAACAGACTTCAGAGGTGGCAAGTTCACAATAATGGCTATCTTCGCAGGATCCACCATCAATCCTTGCTTGCATACAATGTGTCCTAGCAGAATTCCAAAAGGTGCACAAAAGAGACACTTATTTAGGTTCAATGAAATTTGATGTTGTCTACACTTGTCTAGCATAAGTATTAAACTGGCTATATGATCTTTCAATAAACCAAAGATAGTCCAATCATCAAAGTAAAATTCCAATAACTTATGAATAAATTCCTTAAATGCAGATATCACTACTCTGGAAAATATAGCAGGTGCATTCTTCAATCCAAAGGGCATAAAAGTATACTGAAAAGATCCCATTTTTGTAGCGAAGGTTGTTTTATGTCAATCCTCTGGAGAAATCCTGATCTGATGGTAACCTGAAAATCCATCAGTGAAAGGATACACTTCTTGACCTCCAACATTGTCTAAAACTTCATCTGTAAAGGGAGTAGGAAAAGGATCATGTAAACAGGCATCATTCAGCTTCCGCAGATCAACATAGATTCTGATTTCTCCCTTGGTATTTTTTTCTTGTACCACCATAGGGCTGACCCATTTGGACTCTTTGACAGGCTCAATGATTCCTGCAGCGAGCATCTTATCTAGCTCCATCCTGACTTTTTCTTTATACTTAGGGTTCAACCTATAAGGGCGCTGCTTCACAGGCTTCGCATCAGCTTTCAAAGGTATTTTTATTACTCCTATATCATCAAGGATACCTTTCATTTCTAAGAACTTCGTTGGAAATAAGTCCTGATACTCATGGAGGAGTTCAGTCACTTTGCTCACCGTTTCTTCATCCCAATAAGCTCCAATGGTAGCGTACTTAGGCATTTCTTCTAATCCAATGTTTACTTTCCTTGTTTTCAAGGGCTGAGTTACTTCAGGTGATTCGACTACTAGTCCATGTACTTCACAATGTCCTTCTAACTCAGGAATATTAATGTTGCGAGGGTCATCATCTTCATCAATGGCGAGGTTATAACATTCTACTGCATTAGCTCCTTGTTCCTTCTAATCAGGTTGGTACTCGGCTATTTCTTTATCATCAAACACCTTAGTATGGATCAACCTAATAGCTGCGTCCAAAGCAGGGAAAACCTCATTAATAGAAAATGTGAGCACAAAACTATCAGCAAGGCTAACCCAACTTACAGTACCATGGCAAAGCTCCACCTCCGCATACCATTTCTTTGCTACATGTTCCATAGTCTGTATAAACCTATGTACCCATTCTTCACAAGGTACATTCATCCATGCTTCATAACACTGCTCCAAATGTTCATGAGGGATAGTCTTACCATTAAATCTACTTCGTACCTCCTGAGGTTGATCCATGAATCTCAGGCGGAGAAACTTTTGACAAGCTCTCCAACTATGAATATACTTTTTATGACCATTCCACCATTTTCTAGTTGTGGCTCTGAATACTGAATCTAGAGTGTCCATTTTCTGTGAATCTGGTACTTGCTCTGAGAATTGTACAATAAAATATTTTGGGTCTGTCAAGCCATCAAAAGTAGGTAAGATTCTTGTCTGTGAGCCAACCCATCTGATAGACTTAGTAATTCTTGCACATCAATGTCCATGTAGCTCATAAATTTGATTCTGCCAATTTGGTAGGACTTCGTCTGAATCAGTCATGCAAGAACTGTCACACTGCCAATCCATTATACCTTTAGCAATAGGGTTAACATAGTCTTATTCTTTAGCTATGATGTTGAAAATATGATCCAAAACATCCTGATCTTCATCTCTGACTGGCTCTGTATACCTTTCTCCTTGAGAAGGGTCCTACGGTACTATGACTCTCAAGCCTTTTCCTTCAAAAGTCATCTTTCTATTCTTAAGGTTGATTACTGCATAATTGTCTAGTGCCCATTCAATTCCTAGCAATCCTAGATAGGGGTTGCTATCATCAATTATTTCAATGACTTCAAAATATGCTAAGGTACTGACTCCATTAATATCCACTAGTACACTAGGGAATTTTCCCAAGGGAACAATCTTCTGCTGATTGGATAATCTCAACTATATAGGGGACCATTCAAGCATAGGTTTTCCCATTTTTTCCCATGTTTTCTTAGTTAGGACATTCACTTTTGATCCCAGGTCTAAAATGATATCAGTCATGTCATAATATCCTAAATGAGCATGCAATCTCATTTCTCTTCCAGTCCTTCTAACTCTATTAACAATTTTTCCTCTATCAGAGCTTCACTGAGGTTCGCAAGACTCAATAACTTTCTGTAACTCATTCAAAGCATTCTAATTTCTTAATAGCTTCATACAACTCTGTAAAAATGATGTCAGTGTACTTACTTGATTCGGCGAAGCTTCTTGAAACTGTAACTGCTGTTGATGCTGTTGCGTATTTGCTACTGATGTTCTCGGATCAGTAAAGTCTTTTTTAGCTTCCATAAATGTTCCTTTTTCTCTTCCAACATCGAAGGATGGAATTTTCTCTGGGTCTTACGGACCCAAGCCTCGTCAGGCTTTTTCCCCTTATTCTGCACCTGCGTCGTTGTTCCACTCCTTGTAACAATGTTAAGGGCTGGGACAAGTCTTTTCTCTACAGCAATCATCTAAACATTCTGAGTAGGAGTGCCATTTATTTCTTGTATCTTAGCTATCAACTATGGGCATTTCTTAGTCACATGATCTACTGCCCTGCAATATCGACATGTCGTAGTTGGATTCTAACATTCTCTAGCTACATGTCCTGCCTGATTACAGTTATAGCCAATAATCTGGCCCCGTCCTCTTCTAGGCATGCCACCATGACCATGACCTCTGAAATTACCTCGACCTGGTGTACCACCATGGTAACCATATCCATCATTGCCTTGTGCATCGGTTTGTACCCTATAAGCATCATAGGTTTGTTCTCTCATGAGGTCAAAAGTGCGACATTCATCTTCGTTGTGTCCAACTAACTTACAGAACATGCAGTAGGGATTCTTAGGTACTTGAACATATCTCTGTAGCAAATAGAAATCTTCAGGTCGATGCTGGCCAGTTGTTCTACAGATCTCACAATATAGGACATTAGGGTTAAACGGGTTTGGTGCACCAGTATTCAAATAATTTCTTAATGTAGGACACTATTGTTTGTCATGACCTTCTGTCTTACATCATGTACACCAAACCTTTTCTCGAATAGATTTCCCTTTTTTCATGTTGCGAAGCTCCAAATCCATTTCTGCTAACTGTGTCTGTATCTGGGCTATTCCAGAATTATCTCCAATAGGATCTATTTCAAGTTTCATAGCAATTTCCAATGCCTCTTGTTGATCAACAACCTTCTGTTGCATAAGTGGAGTCCTGATATGAGGAAATAGTGCCGCAATGAACCACTATTTATGTTGTTATGGTCTAATAGTGAAACTAACTTGATCCAACAGAACCTTGAACGTCTGATCAAAGTCCCAAACTGATTCACCTCACTTCTGCTGAATTTCTTTCAGTTCATTTATACACCGTGACTCCGATTTAGGCTTCTTGAATTCCTTGATCATCGATTTTTTAATATCAACCAAGGTATGGTTCTGAGTACTGGAAAACTTCATAAACCAGGTCAAATCTCGGTCTCTGAAAGAGGTGACCAGCTATTTTCTTCTTGTATTTTGATCCATAAGATTCTTAGCAATCCAAACAGCTTCACATAAGAACCAAAACTGCTCTGGATCCTCTGATCCAGTTCCTTTAAAGACTGGGAGCTTGATATCATCATTCACATGGGCCATAGTGAATCGAGGGGGTGGAGGAGGGGGAGGAGGAGGAGGAAGATTGATAATAGGGGGGAGACTAGTAATAGGAGGAAGGGAACTTACTGAGGTAGAATGACCTACGACAGGACTACTCAGGCTAGGGTTAATTTCAGACTGCGAAGGGTTCTCAGGGATAACAGATCTTCACTGCGGAGTTATAGGGGGGTTTCCAACAAAAGGGGTTTCTTTATATTCAGATTCTTCTGGACTTAATGACGTATAATTGGTATTCTAGCCTAGGGTATAGGATCCAATATTTCTCTTGTATCTTTTACCGTTGCGAAGCAAACCACTTTGCTCGTCGAAGTCACTTTCGCTTCCAAACATAGGTTAGTAGCAATAAATCTAGCAATCTGATTAGATAAGCAATATGCCTTTCTCAGCCAAGAGCATTTTAATTTCTAGACTTAACAAATTCAGGTACTTACCCCTTGGTCCTTTGAAAAACTATCTTTCTGTTTCGCTGAAAGAAGTATGTGTGTCGATGGCGAACTCCATCACAAATGCTTCAAGGGTTCGCGTTGTCCAGAAGTCAACAGCTCTTGATACCACGTTGTTCACACTTTTCAACAGCTTAATTCTTTCTGGGGTCCAGTCAGGAGACTGATCTTCTTTGAAGTTTATCTTTCTTTCTGTCAACCTGGATAACCACTGGTGCAATTCTATGTGCATACTAGCAAATAAAATTTCATAAATATGAGTAAAAACGTACCTTTGCAAGAAGTCTTCTGAGCTACGACGAGGGTCCTTATTCTCTTCTTCAGCAAATTTCAGATAAGTATATTCAACCCAATCACTGATTTCTTTTACTAAGGGCCTCCAAAACATATCCCTCCAGGTACGATGTAGATCCATCTTGAAGCAGATATTGGTTCAACCAGCAACGGAACCAATTTGTTGGGTGGATGGGGCAGACCCAGGTTCTTACGCTTTTATCTTCGCACCAACAAACAGACCATCAGTGTTGGCCCTTTCGGCAACAACCTACGAACAGGTTGTAGTCTTACCCGAAACAGATATGGGGTGCCACAGAATCAGGTTTCTGCAGGAGAAAGAGGGATATTATTGTATCTTTAGCCTTAACAAAGAATAATTATTCAATACAGATCTTTGACATTCACTTAAATAGCTTCGCAGTTTAGATAAAAGGACAGTTTTTAGCTTAACCCTTAACTGGGAATTCACAACGAAGTTAATACTTAGCAATTTATCTTACTTTATCATTCATTCACTTATCAAATGCATCAAAACATAACAAGAAAAAAATAAAAATAACCACCACAACACAAGATATACGTGGTTCACCCCAGTGTAGGGGCTACGTCCATAGAACTACGTTTATATTCAACAATCTACAAAATAATGCAGTTCTGATATGTACACTCAGCTATAGATCTTCTCAACAACCCAAAACTGCGCACTCAGCGGCAGAGGTCGTCTACACACTCAACTGGGACTTAGCCTTAAACCCAAAAATAGACCTTAGCTTCTTCGCATCACATCATCATCATAACACAAAAGCTTACTTGAATCCTTTACATAAGTGCCTATTTATACAAGTGCACTATTACAATACCATGGGCTTAAAAACCAAGGGTACCCAAAAACCAGGGGACATTTACAAAAAGAGGGGCTTCGACCCAACCCCAAAGCCCCTAAGACTATTTTGGACCGCAACTCCGCTTACAATCTTCACACCAAAACCGCGGAGTTGCCAAAATTAAGGACCTTCAAGGTCCGAGCCCCAACAATCCGCACCTGCAAATTTCCTCAGTATGGCTGCCTTAGTCCACAAAAAGAAAAATAGCCTCAGAGCTCATCTGAATTTCTCATATTTTTCACTTTGCAAAATGAATTTTGGATGGGGTATTTATACTGGTTTTCAAAAATATTTTTCGAGTCGACATGTATAAAAAAGTCTTTTATTTATATAT
>LPNX010515401.1:24707-91958 GCA_001517045.1 Pseudotsuga menziesii
TAAAGCCATCCAATGATGTCATTGTATCATCATTTAGGGTTTGTCTTCAAGGTCACCATATATTCAAGTTCACCACAAGTGATAAGGGCATCATCATATCATGACCACATTAACCCAATCATGCAAGCAAGTGTCCAAGTGCCATCATACGTGTGTGGGTGCCTTCATCATGCCATTTAACAAATGTGGGTCCAAAGGCTTCTTCATCAAGCAAGAAGCATCATGGGCTTCTTCAACCACCTTAGCCATGCAAGGGGACCTTTATGGGTCAAGATCCATCATGACATCAACTGTGTGTTTTCCACACCTTCTCTTAGGATACCATGGCACCATCAAAGCATGAATGACGATAGAATGGGCCATTAATCCTTCTCCAACATATCTAGGGCTTCTCCAACTTCTGTAAGGTCTTTAGGACCATCTCCAGGATCTTCAATGCCATCAGCAGGGTCTTCAACATCTTCAACAAGGTGGTGGCATCAAGATCCAACCTTGTGGGTACATGGACCTTGTCAACCGGGTACAAGGTGCTTCAAGGCACAAACCTACTCTGTAAGGGGTCAAAGCACTACAGGTGCGACTTGGTGGCATCAATGACATCGTGTGGGGCCACTGCAAGTCCATGTTGGCATCAATGACAATTTCATCAACAATCTCCCCCTTTTTCATTGATGACAACAACTCATGCTCCCCCTATGAGCATGCTCCCCTTTTCTCTGCATCTCTCCCTTTGTCTTCATCTCTATCCCTTTGGCATCAATGGAAAAGGGTGTCCACATACCTTTGTCTGAAATATATGATCACTACTCACTGCTCCCCCTGTCAATATGCATGATCCTAGGACCTATCTATATGCTTGGAGTAACCATCCTTTCTCCTTTGAGTTCATTCTCTAGCCTCATGAACTCAAGGTGTGTTAAGGTCTTTGAGAGACCTTACACTTGGCTTGCCATATGGCAGCCATCCTCCTTGCTCTGATCAACCTCTCCTATCTGCAACTACTCGGTCTTTCTCATCCATACTTGCTTCTTGGCATCTGTCCTTTGAGCATTTGTTCCTTCATTTGTACTGGCTTTCCTTGATGAGTTGTCTAGGTAACTTCTCAAGGATTGTTTTCCTGTACTCCAACAATCTTGAGCTTTGTGCCCAAGGCCACTGTAGCTATAACACCTCATTGTACAACAATGTGTAGCAATGTGACCAACATTGTTGCATGACCAACATCCGACTGAGCTGTTGGAACTTCCAACACTTCTTTGATCAAATTCATTTCTCCATGCTTGAGAGTGTCCCTGACTGTAGGCATTTGATTTCTGATCTTCAAATATTCTTGCTGATGTATATGAAGTACTCCTTCTTGGTTGAATTCTTTGACTTTCACATTCTTGGGCTTTGTGGCCAAACCCACTGCAAGTGTAGCATCTCAATGTGTGACATGTGGCAGCATCATGTCCGACTTGATTACATGTCCAACATCTGATTGAGTCATTGGGGCTTCCACCACTTCTTCTTCCATAGAGTCTACAATCCACATCTTTATGAACAAAGTTAGAACAAAAATAACAATAACCATTGAAGCCACTTTCATACTTGGGTCTTGGAGTTGTTTCTTTTATGAAGTTGCTTTGAGGAATAGACCTAACTCCTTGTTTCATATTTGAACTTCCAAAGTCCTTGTTGTCATGTGCAGGTACATGGGGAGCATCTTTGGACGTTGATGGGCCTGCTTCTGAAGTCTTCAGAGACCAGGTATTATCTTCATATTTTTCTTTGTTCTTCTTGTAACCAAGACTAGTTTTGTCGAGTGGAGATCTTTGGCAATCTAAGATCTTATCTAGGACAATTGAACTGTCCTGGAACTTGACAGAGGTGCTGTTGAACTTCTCATGATGTTTTGATTTTTCAATCTTCTTTCTGAGATTGACAATCTCAAACTCATGCTTCTGATTTGTCACTTCTTTTTCTTCCAATTGATCTCTTAATGCTTCTTCTAGCTGAGTTTTCAGATCAAGATTTGCCTCTCTTGCTTCTTTAAGGATTTTTGAATCTTTAACATGGTTCTTTTGTTCTAGGGTTAGATTGATCAAATCAATCTTTCACTTTTCTTTTTCTTCTTCCTTTTCCTTCAGCAATTTCAGCCAACCTACTCCTTTATGCTTAAGTTTCTTAAGAAACTCCTTTAGTTCAACATTCTGCTTTTGAAGATTATCCATATAATCAAAGGTTGTCGTCCTAAACATCTTGTCATCAGATTGATTAAGATCAACTTTTTTCAAGAACCAATCAGCTCTGAGATCTATGTTGCATACATAATTTATAGTTCTCTGTTTAGCTTTCAACATCGCTTCATCATCATCTGCAAGAACCTTCTCAATTTCATCACACAAGCTATCATAATCACAAGAGTTCATACCTTTACTGGAGTCCTCTTATTCTTTGAGCTCTTCTGGGGGCTTGTCTTCTTATTCCTGATCTGTCTTTTAGGGTTCTGGTCTCACCTTCTGATACTCACTTTCCAACTTGAACCATAGGTATTTTGCTGAAGTGTTCTCTCCTACACTTTCCTTCACTGAGCTGGGAAGTCCATCCAAGAGGAAATTCAAGGCTGTAGTGTTGTCCTTCTTTGCTTCCTTCTGTGCAGTTATTTTTCCTTTATTGTTTGATGGAGCGGGTGGATTGATAACAATTTCCCAAATACCGAACTTCTTCAGATAAGCCTTCATTTTGCTCCTCCAACTAAAATAATCTGTAATATCAAGTATAGGCATGTCATTGCTTGATGACTCTTTCCTTTCCTCCATTGTGTCTAAGGATCTCCTTCAAGCTTGCTAGGCTTGTGATGAAGGATGGATCTGATACCAATTGGTAAACACTGAGAGGGGGGGTGAATCAGTGTAAATCCTATTTTATCACTTTTCTTAACTTGTCACAATTAACTATCAATTCATCATTCTACCAATCTCATAACCATTTCATAAACATATTTCACTTCATCATTCACATAGCATAAGCATTTGAATCATCAAGAACCATAACACAAAAGAACACAACACCATATAATTTTGTAATCTTTTTGTATTAGTTTTGGTCCGGCTACAACCGTTAGGTAAAATCAGTACCTACTAATACAAAGAGCACCTACTCTGCATCCAGGACCCTGCTTGGTTTCCTTAGACCCTGCTAAGAACGGTTTGAGGTATCCTAACCTCAAATGCAAGTAATCTCAGTGTCTCAACACATTTTCATCACTGTCACATTACACCAACACTTATCTCTAGCACCTCTTCAATCAGCATTAACATACCGTCTCATCAGTTGTTCATCGTCATTCTATCAGGCACATCATTCTGGCCATAACCATGAATACATCATACCGTCCATCAAATTGCTGCCAGCATCATACAATCATCCTTATACACATCATATCAATCTGCCCTATTGCTTGTCAACATCATCAACAATTATGTTAGTCTGCATGCATCATCATCATCAAGGTCTGTCTAAGCATAATATCACCAACAAGGTCTTTAACATCATCATAGGGTATGCTTCATCAAAGTGCACAAGGCATGTCATCATCAAGGTCTATATACATCAGAACATTCAATCACAAAAGTATGCTCATTAATCTCATCAATACTGCTGCAACAATCTTATGCTCAAGTGCGTCAACTTTACTAGTCAACATTGATAATCAGCTGTACAGCTCAAGGTTCATGTCAAGCACAAGGGTTTTCCCATCATCTAGTCTGCTCTTATGTTGTTCAAGCATCATCTTCATCGACAAATTATCATTATCAACAGGTGCATCAAGCATGCATAATTAGGCATCATCATAGAACAAGGCACTCATTATCATGTACAAGTGTACATATATGTCTTCTCTCATCATTATATCATGTATCATTATTGAAGCATCATCTACATAGCATGCATCAATATGGAATTATCATGCAACTTCACAATTCATAAATACACCACTGAGTATACCGCTTTATCTTTCAAACATCTCATAGAAAGGCTGCGTGTCAAGCTATCAAAGGACTGTTAGTAGCCTCAGATGTCCAAAGAAGTCACTGCTGTAGATGACCTTAACCACTATAGATGGCATCAACAAGTTCGGGACTGTATGAAAGTAATGATCACTATAGAATAATTTTAACTCTCTGATATAAAACTCATTATGTATACTTTTACTGCTCCTACCTTATATGACTGTAAATAAATACAAACAAGCTACTGTAGAAGATCCCAACCTATGTCAACTTAGGGACTGTATGTATACTGTAGATGATCTCACATTCAATATTCCGTAATGAATGGAAGATAACCCCAAACACATCCCAAAACTAGGTTGTGTACACTTGTAGACTTGAACTTCAAAGTCCAATTTGGATTGTGTATGATAGTCACCCTTCAGTCAAACTTGGGACTGTCTGTGTCCAAATAATATCAGCCATGAAGGCTTAGTCTCTGTCAAGTATATAAAATCTTGACTGTATTAGCACAAGTATTCAGACTATTTAAACTTCCAAATTCAAACTGTATGGTGGACAAAATATCTATGTGGAAAACAGGTTGTACACAACAAAGAAACAAAAACTTTACTGCTGCCTTCAAGCTGACCTCTTGATTGCTGCAAATTTCGAGAGCCTTCAACACTGTTACAAGTTAGGGCATCATTGCTACTTCAAGAGAAAAATCATATTGTTTAACATACTGAAAAGGTGACTACACACTGTTGCAACAAATTCGGACCTTTGACTGCTGTTAAAAAAATTTGGCTGCTACTGCAAAATTCGGTCCACTGTTGCACCCGAATTTTTCTCAATGGACAGTCCAAATTTTCTCTCTTTCTGCACCTATGAATTTCCTCAGTATGGCTGCCTGAGTCCACAAAAAAAAACAGCCTCAGAGCTCACTTGAATTTTTCATATTTTTCACTTTGAAAAATGAATTTTGGATGGGGTATTTATATTGGTTTTCCAAAATATTTTTGGAGCCGACATGTATAAAAAATATTTTTATTTTTATAATTTTTTTTTTAAAATTAATAATTATAATTCATAAATGCTAGCCAAATTTACAAGATTATTTCATTGAATTTAATGAGTGTTTCTTTTAAGTATTTTCCCAATTTAAAGCCAACATTTGCCATACCGTTTGATTGTTTTTTTTCAATCTTCTTTGCCATATCAAGGGCATCAAGGTCATCAACATGGGTTCTATGTATTCCTTGTTTTCCTTTGTTCATGTCATTAAAATTACCACATTTAAGGGTGTGCTCCACCTCATCAAGCCATCCAATGATGTCATTGTATCATCATTTAGGGTTTGTCTTCAAGGTCACCATATATTCAAGTTCACCACAAGTGATAAGGGCATCATCATATCATGACCACATTAATCCAATCATGAAAGAAAGTGTCCAAGTTCCATCATACGTGTGTGGGTGCCTTCATCATGTCATTTAACAAATGTGGGCCCAAAGGCTTCTTCATCAAGCAAGAAGCATCATGGGCTTCTTCAACCACCTTAGCTATGCAAGGGGGCCTCTATGGGTCAAGATCCATCATGAAATCACCTGTGGGGTTGCCAGACCTTCTCTTAGGGTACCATGTCACCATCAGAGAATGAATAACGATAGAATGGGTCATTAATGCTTCTCCAACCCATATAGGGCTTCTCCAACTTCTGTAAGGTCTTCAAGACCATCTCCAGGGTCTTCAATGCCATCAACAGGGTCTTCAACATCTTTAACAAGGTGGTGGCATCAAGATTCAGCCTTGTGGGTACATGGACCTTGTCAACCGAATACAAGGTGCTTCAAGGCACAAACCCACTCTATAAAAGGTTAAAGCACTACAGGTGGGACTTGGTGGCATCAATGACATACTATGGGGCCACTGCAAGTCCATGTTGGCATCAATGACAATTTCATCAACATTTTTAACCATTAGCTCCTTGTCTTTACCATTGTTATTCCATGGATAGGACCTTCCTCCTATGAGTACCCTCATTTAGAACCTATTTATTGTCTTTTGATACTCATACTGCAGCTATCATTAGTTCAGGGGTATCTTTTTATCTATTTTTCACGCCAAAGTGAGCCTCATTTTGGTCTCTTTTTACAAGCTATCCCTTTACAGGACTCCCCACCTATTATAGCTGATTTCACCACTCTAGGTGAATCACACTTTGTATGGCCTTCCCTTGTCCCACTGCAGACTCCTTAGACCCCTTGGACCATTTTTTGTCCTTTGATGTTTCCTTGATCATCCCTAAAAACATGTGAAAAATGATACATGCGACTTTTAAACCTATAATTTCATATATACGCGGGTTTGACCACTAAAACCACGTACATCGGGATGTGTACAAAATCCAAATCCTTTTGGAGTTTTCCTTGACATGGATCCGACTCACTTGACTCCTGGCCTTCCCTATGCCTTGAGATTGCTCGGATTCGACCCTTCATTACCTCTTTGAAAAGATATATAAGGAACTCCTTGGTACATTGAAGACATACGAGAGAATTGAGAGCAAAGAAACTATAGTCCATTGTTGTCGGAACTTATGCTTGAGTCTGCATCCCTTTGTCCCTTGGAGCACTTTTGTGTTCTTCCCAATATTTCCCTTTGTTAGTGAGCTTTCTATCGAGAGATGGAGGATTGAAGTGGTGGAGGCCCAAGTGGGGGATTCAGTTTGTCCGATTTGCAGACGTGCCGAAAGAGGTTATATCTATTGTAATCTCTTATTTTTATTAATAGAGATATCTTTTCCTGTCCAATAATGTGTTTTTGAATGAATATTTTATCCATGGGATTATGTCAAATACTTATACATTATTGATTATATATGCTAGAATAGATCTAACACCATGATATATAGTATGCTCGTATTGTTTACTTGTTGTTGAGGAAGTAATTTATCAATTCAAGCCAAAGTTGGAAAGCTCAACAGGGATCTACTTCAACCGTCCAGAATAAGGTACGAGGTCTAATCCTTTAGTGTTAGACATTTAATTTCCATTGCATATTGGAAAGGATTGATTTCTGGAGTCAAGCTGTCTATTGTGGTACCCCAAGCCATAGGAATTTCTCTCCATAACAAAATTGGCCACTCCGCTAGGGATTTCCTACTATTTGTCCTTTGGGGGTTGTTCTATTAGCATTCAATGAATTTGAATTGCTCTTTCTCTCTTGTTTCTATGTCAGGTCTAGAGGCATGCTTGCTTGGTAGTGTCTAATTGGTGTGAAGTTTGTCTCAGGTTGTCTGTTTGCCTTGGTTTTATGCACCTTTCTTCCTGTACACGAGTTTTTAACTCACAATCATGTATACACATGGGTTTCTCTTTGATTTCTACGTATACATGCGGTTTTACTGCGAATAGTTAGATATGTCCTTAGTTTTTCCTTTTTGTGGAAGTTAAATGGTTGCTGGGTGAAGTTTGATGATTGTTGAGTCTCCTTTGGCACTGCCTGAGTCTGTTTATACCTCTTTTTCTGACCAGAGACATTTTTTTTAGGCTAATTTTTTTTTTTAAGAAGGTTCTTATCATGGAATTTTTGACTTTTTGTTTGGGACTAGTGCATTAGATTTCTTTTACCTTAGTGCTTTGCTTGAGTGTTGTTTGAGTGTGCTTACAGAGTATGGGGGTTGTAGAATCATTCTTTTGCTTTTTGTATCTCATTTTATTTCAAAAAATGTAAAAACATTTGCTTATCATCATGCATTTCATTTTGCATTTTGCATTGTACTTGCACTAGATTTGCTTTGGAGTATTAGTTAGGATTTCATACAGGAAAGGTTGCATTCATCATTTGAAGAAAAAATGTGCATTTCACGTAGTAGCATACCTTGTTTTCATGGACAAAATGCATTTGCATTGATTGTTAGGTGTGCATTTTACTTCATGTTGCATCATAACACCATTAGTTGCACGGCCATATCCCTCTTTTGAGTAATACATCCAATTAAAATCAACGCTAAATTAAAATGAATTACACTCTTTTCTTTTTTAGGGTGCACCAACAAGATTAGGTTTTAGGATCTTGGAATAGTTCATTGTGAGTAAATTCTCCAAGATCACTAAACAACAACCATGTACGTGTCTGTCCAGGTGAGTGTGTGAAATCCTTGGTATAACTAGTGTTTCTCAGGATCCTCCTCTCAAAAGGGAGTTAAGCACGAGGCAGTGTGAGCGGTTATTGATTGGGATGACCCCTAGTCATACCTGAGTAGCACCGGAGATATTTATAGGATTGTATTTGTATTTGGGGGCTCTTTCGAGAGTTTCGAGCTTTGCTACCCTGCCCATACACTCAATCCTGCTTGCCACTGTCCTCCTGAGCATTGATTATATTGAGGTGACCTTAGTGGTCTTACCTAGGATATCGAGGGGGTACTTTGTAGGGGTTATTCTGTGGGTGTCCCAGCCAGGTTGGGGTTGGACAGCACAGTCGCTTTACACGTTGAAGCTGAGGGCCACAATAATTGGTTATGTACCTCCGCTTGTTGTGTATGGGAGTCTCAAGCCTCTCCTAGGCAAGACATACCTACTTCTTTCGGGAGCTCACTTATCCTTCCCTTGATTGCTTTCATTTGGATTTAGATTTTATTAGTGATTGCTCTGTGCATGATAGCTTGCCTATGGTTTGCGTAAATAGAGAGTCTTTTCTATTTTTTGAGTCATTATGGATTTGGGTATGGCTCCTCGTCACTCTCATCGTTTAGTAGGACTTCTGCTTTCTACTTCTCCTCCTCCTTTGGGAGAGAGACCTAGACAGTCCAGGTGGACTACTTCGCACATTGATTCACACAGCATGGGAGACCATTTAGAAGGTATTCCTAAACCAATTTCTTCCATTCTTGTAGATGATGGGGAGTTTACTCCTACTTACGATCCTTCACCCGACTTGGCTGAGTTAGGTCTTGTGATTTATAAGATAGGAACCTTTCATGATAGACCTACTCACTCTAGGGTTGATTCCCCATTGATGCATTACCGGTATGGAATGCTGAGACTCATTTTGAACCCACTAGCACTAGCTATGGTAGTTATGGTATGACTGGTTTTTCTACACATGATTTGGTATTTCATGTTGAGTTTGACTTTGATCCTAACACTATGCTTGGGGGCACTCTCATTCCTTACCATGCGGAGAGGTTTGGGAGAACTAGTCACATTGCACCTTCCATCTTGACGGTGGAAGCTACATCACACGTTCCTCCTAGGTCTAGGGTTAGTGATCCCATTAGGATACCAGAACCGAGACGGGTGAATATAGGGAATAGTACATACATTATTACTCAGGTCCCTCTATCCTCTATCCCTATTTCTTCAAATGTTCACCCTCCACCTTATTCACGTGGTCCTTCGAGTCGGCACATGGCTATGAGTCAGGTCCATACTATGGTTACTAGACCAATTGTGTCTCAGGTTTACATACCGCCCGTTGCTTCAGGAGGTTATGTTCATACTTCTAGAGGTCATGATACTACTTTCGGGGCATATATCCCTACTTCCGGTATGTATATTCCTATTCTGGAGCGTATCTTCCTACCTACGGAGTGTCTCTTGGGACATTGCATGCGATGACTTATGGACCCTATTATGGGGCGTAGTATGGACAAGGTTCTTCACGTTATGGGGGTGGGTATCAACAACCGACTTACTCTCCTAATTACGGCTTTGTAGCTCCTACTAGTTAAGGTCCACCACACTATGGTGCTTCCATTCCACCCTATATGGGTCATACGGGAGGAGGGCACTATGGCCAAGGCCATGGTGGTAATTAGACCTATCAAGGAGCGGTCCATCGACCTCATCATCCTAGGCTCCCTTTCCTCGTGACACTTAATCTTCCTAACTTGTCGATATTAACGAACGATCCTATAGCTCATGACCCATCTTGGTTGGCTGTCCCTACCAAGTTTCCCTCGGACATACCTAAGTTCGATGGAAAACTGGGAGAGGATCCAAGCGAACACGTTACTACATTTCACCTATGGTGCTCTTCAAATTCCTTACATCAGGATTCCATCCATTTACAGCTATTTCAATGCACCCTTACAGGGCCTACAATGAAATGGTATATAGAGCTACCTAGGGGAGCTTTCGCTTTGTTTAACGACTTTGCTATGACTTTTCTTAACCACTTCCAACTACCAATGTGTTATGACATTGGTACTAAAATTTTGTCGATTCAGCAAGATAAAGCCACACATATCTCAGATCATATTCAAGAGTGGCATAGATGGAAGAGGTTAATTAAAGCCTTTATACCGCCGGAATTCCTCCTCGAATGGTTCTTTAAGTCATTATTGCCATATATAGAGAAGGATGTTTCTACATCCGGAGTGCAGAATGAGGAACAAGTGATTTTTAGGGCACAGGAACTAGACTTGATTTATTCTCAGTCCGGTTTGTTATATGATATTATTCCCAATGCTGTGCATTCTAGTTCTGATCCGAAAGTCAAACCTGGACCACATGCCGATGGCATTGTGGGTTGTGCAAGTGCGAAACCTGCGGATTCGGTTGCAAAACAAGTCAGTCAATTGTCAATCAACCAATCTGCTTCGGGACAAGCTATGGCTTCATCTCAACCTACCCAAACAGTGAGTGTACTTTCAGTGCAATCGTCGGACCAAAAGGGTAACTAGCAGCCCAGATGGAATAGAAGAAATGGTAAAAATAATCATAAGGGTGGGAATAAGAATGAGAATTCTAATAGTAATGACAAGAACGACCGTAATGCTGTGGGGGACAAGCAAGATAAACATAAGGTTAAGTTCCCTTGCAAGTTGTGTAAGGATGATCACCTCACTTACGTGTGCCCTCATATTGATTAAAGCATCGAGGTGCTTGGCACAGGGCCCAGCTGTGCTAACTAACCCTTTGCCACAAAATCAAAATATGAACTCAAGGTCTCATGACCAGTCTGGTTGTGATCAAGATCCATCGGAGGGTAGTGGTCATGGTTGCATTAACATGGTACGTGCTACGAAAGTTGTGACCCGTACGAAATATTATGGTTTGTCACAACCTAGCCCAAGCAAAGAGCCCGATCCACCAGGGTCCCCTTCGCGTATTGAGAAACCTATGGATAAACCTGAAACTGCACCTCGCATTCCTAAGGGAGTCCTTAAGCGTTTGGGGCACAATCCAAATGCCTGAGCTTCCCAGAACTATTTAGTTGTCAAGGATTTGGGCCACACTCCTTGTGTGATGTCTGCATTGGAAGTGCTTCAGATTTGTCCAATTTGACTAGAGGCTTCATGTATCTATTGAAGAATGACACCCCCTTTTGTTGGGATGAGTGAGCCCAAGAGTCCTTTGATGCACTCAAGTGAGCCCTAGCATTGGCTCCACTGATTAGTCCCCCAGACTATAGCCATGGTTTCCTACTTTATGTGGCTGCGTCCTTTGAGATGATTGGTATGGTTTTAGTTCAAGAGGATGAGGAGCTCCAAGAGCATGTCATATACTATTTGATTCGGAACCTTATTGACGCAGAGATTTGTTATTCTCATGTCGAGAAGCTTGCTTTAGCTACTGTACATGCATTTCAACGGTTGAGACATTATATTCTCCTTCACCAGACCTTGGTTGTAGCCCATGTCAATCCGTTTCAATTCATCCTCACTCGAAGGATGATTGGGGGAAAATATAATAAATGGATTGTCATTCTACAAGAATTCAATCTCGAATTTGTTTCGGCAAAATCGAAGAAGTCTTTAATTTTTGTAGAACTTATATCGGATTTCCCAAGTGAGGCTGAGGAGTTGGTTTGTGAAGATACATTTGTTGATGAACACATCTTCTTAATCTAAAACTTAGACCCATGGTATGGGGATATCATAATATATTTACAAACATTGAAGACCCCTACTCACCTCCCACGAGATGAATGATGACGATTACGTCACATCTCTAAGAACTACCTCATAGTGGATAACACTTTGTACCGTCGTGGGGTAGATTCCATTTTATGATGTTTTTTAACTCATGAATAGGCAGAGGTAGTGATGAATGATTTTCACAGAGGGGCATGTGGTGGTCATTTATCTAGGCTTTCTACAGCTCAAAATATCTTAAGAGTGATTTATTTCTGGCCATCCATCTTTAAGGATTGTGTTGATGCGGTCAAGAGGTGCCACCCTTTCCAGGTGTTCGCACGTAATATGCACTCGAAACCTGCCCCGTTACATCCCATCATCACCACCAGTCCCTTCACTAAGCGGGGGCTCAATTTTATGGATTGCAACCTAGCTTCGGTTGGGGGGCACCCTCACATTATAGTGGTTGTTGATTACTTCATGAAATGGGTTGAGGCTATGCCTACAGTTAAATCCAATGGTGAGACAACCGCCCACTTCATATTCAACCAAATTATTACTCAGTTCGGGATTTCAAAAGAGCTTGTCACTGACCATGGCTTGCACTTTCAGAATCGTATGATGGAAGAGTTGGAATCAAAGTTAGGGTATAAGCAAGAGAATTCCTCCTCTTACTACCCTCAAGCGAATGGACAGGTAGAAGCAGTGAATAAATCACTCAAATCCATTCTCCAATGAACCATCAAACAAATCAAGAATAATTGGCACATCATGTTATATCCTGCTTTGTCGGCATATTGAACCACTGTTAAGACTGCCACCGGTTTTTCTCCTTATCAACTTGTACATGGAGTGGAGTCGATATTGCCGGTTGAATGCAAAATTCCTTCTTTGAAGCTAGCTGTAGAACTCTTACCAGACACTTCATCATTGGAGGAGTGTTTGGTCCACCTTGAGCAACTTGATGAGCAACGTCAGGATGCCTTGGTGGCTCTAGAAGTCAATAAATGTCACGTAAAGGTCCAGTACGATAAGTCTGTCCATCCGAGGAGTTTTAGTGAGGGAGAGTTGGTCCTTCTGTGGGATCAACCGAAAGAAACCTTGGGTGTAGGAAAATTTAATCCCATGTGGCGTGGTCCTTACGTGGTCAAACGTGTCTTAGAGAAGGGACCTTATGAGTTAGTGGATTACGAAGGAATGGCCTTGGTGGAGCCTAGAAATGGAATCTATCTCAAGAAGTACTATGCATGATTTTTAGCCAAGGCTGGTTATTGTATATTATTGTACAATTTTGCATAGTTAGGTCTTTTTCTTATAATGATCGAGTTTGTGATTAGTTTCTGTTTCTTTTGGCAGATGTCAATGGAATCTTCCACCTACATAGGATTCACGGATGGTGCAAGCCACACTCAATGCTCAGCCTTTGCTGCTTGGGTGATTTATACTCCTATGGGTCAAGTACTGTCTTCAGGAGGTGTATGTCTGTGGCCATCTTCCAACAATGTTGCTGAATATAGTGTTTTATTGACCTTCTACGGGATGCCATTTCACATGGCATTCTCTCTCTTGAGGTACGTCTTGATTCGGAGTTAGTAGTGTCACAACTTAATGGTTTGTACCATGTCAAAGATTTGACGTTATTAAGAAGATTCTTATGTGTGAGATTGTTAGAACATAAATTTGACAATATAACATATATACACATTCTGAGAATTAATAATCAAGTTGCTAACTCATATGCTAACTACGTGTTAGATTGAAATTTGTTTCATTCACAGTAAATTCATCACAAACACAATTTTTACACATGTAAATAAATAAACCGATCACCATAAAACTTTTTATATATACATAAAAAATGTGGTAATACATAGTGTCATGATACAAAATTGGGGTTTTCAAGCCACCAACATATAATACACGGTATTCCAAAATGTATACACTCCCAGGTATCTAATCCTATGGAGGAGGAGGAGGGTTTTGATCATGGAAGGTCACTACGGCTCTAGCTAGCCATTGAAATAATCACACCCATGCGCGTGGTACACCCACCACCTACCGTTGCATAGCATCAGGCAAGTCCTCGACTTGCACCGTGGGAACCCTGTGTTTCAGTCACACAAAATTGGTATGAATGCTCTGGAGTGTCCGCTTCACATCCACACTTGTGATGCCATCTCCTCTTCCGCTATGTCTATGATGAGAGAAGCCTTTCGGCTGCCGTGGTCCCACATCTGCACACAAATGGTAGATGTCAGTATGTATTGTCATGCAAAAATATGTCTTTTTGATTCCATATAATCAGAAAACACAAAAAAATAAATAACTCAAAAATTAAAAAAGAGAGGGTCGAGATTCGTTACCTATATTGCCATATGCTGATCCTGGTGGTAGCGGCATGTCCGGGTCCCCCTGAAAATATATCCCTACATAGGGGTAGTCATCGATGGAAACTATCTGTCGTTGCCACCATAGAAAAAAGTCAGTTGGATAAGGGTTGGCCACCCTACCACCCCCCAGTCTGTGCATAGCATATGCCCAATGTCGTTGGGCTAGATATCGAACCCCGTGAAGAGGAACGTCCACTCTGGGGCTCAATCCTGGAACACACTCGAAGAAAAATGTGCTCAAAATACTGCTGAACCCGAAGTTTCACACTATGCCTTCCTTACACTCACTGAGCTGATGTTTCATGTTGCTCAGTAGTGTAGTGCTCTAGTCATAAATAATGGGTCTCATGCACTCCAATGCATAGAACATCAGAGGCCGCGAGGCCTGGTGAAGTGATGCCAAACTTGCTATCCTGCCCAATGTCAATAGTATTGCCTTTAGGCCCAACACCTTTATAACATTGGTAGGGACCTAAATCCCCACCTTCTCTATGCTTGGATAGTAGTACACCGCAATGTACTCATAGATAGTCATGCCACCTCCTGGCCCACCACGAGACTAAAGGTTCACTACTTCCCCTCGTCTAGAAATCCCAGTAATGAAGTATATGTCCTCCACCTCTATAGTGAGAGACATCCCATCTATCTGGAAGGACTCTGAGTCTGGATCCCAGTAATCCACCAGCATCTACAATATTCTTGGTTTGGCTCTCAAACCACCAAGACACCAAAACTTGTAGAGTCCACATGCACGTAGAGCTCGTTGAGCCATTAGATCAGCCCTTACTGCTTCCTCTACCTCACCATGTTCATGCTCTCTCCACTCTAGGACCATCCTACATAAGAAATTGCAAATTTGTCCATTAGATTATTGAAAAAACCTTATGCGCGGCTTCATACGTGATTGTTTTCAAAACAACCGCATATGTATGCGTCTTTTGGGGAATTTTCCATGTATATCCAGCCCTATACGCGGAAAAACCATCGATTTCTGTGTGGGACACAACGCCCCTTTTAGTTTGTCCTAGAAAGATTAATTTACTATGGAATTTGATAAAAATTGCATTGAAATGAAAGAGAAGAGCATGGGTAAATACTTGGAAGAAACAGTAGTGGATTCCGCCGGCTGGATCTCCTGGAATTCACTGTTGAAAATCTCACCTCAAATGGGTAAAAGTTTCAAATGTTTTATAATATTTTGAATTGTTTACTATTTATAGAAAATTTTCAAATATTTGAAAATGTTTACCCCCTTTCCTATAGTTTCAACATTTTCTAACCATTTTGGACCGTTTTTGACATAATTCATGATGTAGAGGACCTTTTTCAGTGCCGTTTCAGCTGTTGGATTGACCCATTCATGCCAATATCAGGTATCATATCTAAACTGGCATATATGTTAGGTTTCATCACCATTTTCATTTTTCATGACCTTATGACCATATCATCATGACCTTAGGTATGAACCCACTCTGTTATGCCACAGAACCTTCTTGTTGTTTTAGAAGTGGCATGATATGAGTGGTAGAGCTTCACCTTACATGGGTACCCTAGTTAGCGCCTTATTTGCATTTGGCTCCCATGCTGACGTTTTCTCCTTTAGGGTGTGGGAGTCTGTTGTATAGTATTTCCATGACATTTTGCAAGAGCCTCATACTCCTCTTGATCTTTTGCTGGCCTATTTCCCTCAGGAATCCCTCATGTCGAGTTGTGAATTCATTATCATGAGATTTTCCTTCCTTATTGAGATTTATGTTGGCTTCCCTGACATTACATTTCAGCCATATAGCCCGAGCTTGTCTCATGTCTAGCCATGCAGAGCCATTTTTTATATCCTTCGCTGCTTGTTTCCCTTTTTACCAGGAGGGGATTTTCCCCCAAGTGTCGATATCCTACACATGTATCCTTGCATTGAGCATAGGTATGTTTGACTACTGGGAACTAGTTTGTTTTCCATTATGACACTTGTCTCCTCCTAGTCTGTAACTATAAAGCCATTTTATTCTTTTTCAAGCTTTTTAAATAATTGAAAAAGTCCAAAAAAAAATAAAAAAACCAAAAATACAGACAAGGAAAGATGTTATCTTTGGTAGCTGTCGAGTTGTGTCGCCTTTGAACAGAGCACCGTATATCACATCCATTGGTTGGGTTATAGTTTGACTTTAGGAGCTGTACTCGTTTATTTGAGTTTATCTCCACCGACTGGTTAAGCTTCCAGTCCCCATGGAGCCTCTGTCGATGCCTATTGTGTCGCAGAGATGTCCCAGTTTGTATATCGAGTCTATGCTACCTCTAT
The DNA here is from genome assembly GCA_001517045.1 of Pseudotsuga menziesii. NCBI lineage: Eukaryota > Viridiplantae > Streptophyta > Pinopsida > Pinales > Pinaceae > Pseudotsuga > Pseudotsuga menziesii. The sequence continues at coordinate 41,238 of LPNX010515401.1, forward strand.
TCAGTCACTGTATGCTGTTATGCTCTTGTTCAAAGGAATTTGAAACCTAAGTCGGCCATTCCTCAGTTATCTTGACTTTGCATGTCGGTCATTCTCGATACAGTTACTGGTTCGTGCACCTTATGATTGAGTCCTTCCTCATTATATAGCTTTGCTGAGTACCTCGTGTTGGATGATGGGGGATGCCTTAATGCCCTCGTTCCAGTGGATTTCATCCCATCGAATTCAAATCATTTATTCTGGGATTGGAATTTAGATTCAGTTTGAGTGCCTTGAGACTTGCAGTCATTAGTGGTAGGTTCTCTCCCCATTCAAAGTCTTTGGGAATACATTAATGTCCCCTGATCAATGGATCCTCTCAAGTGTTCAACCTCAACACATTTATTCACACTTGTTAGTTTGCACTCTAGTACCTTGATTCCCATTTTCATTATCGGTGGGTGATCTCGCATCTGTTAATGGTACACATTAATGACCGATCATCAGATGATGGACTACTATGTTTGACCTCAACACCTCTATTCACATAGTAGGACATGTACTCGTAGCGGTTTGTGTAGAAGACTTTCCAGATTGGTGGCATCTCTTATATGCTACCTCCTTGATCGTGCCAGTGTTCATGAGATTTCAGCTCTCGTGACTTGATTCTAGTATATGTCAGACATTTCTAGCCATCATGGAGATCTTGATCTGTTATATATCATCATCCATTATGAAGATCACAGTCCTTTGTATATCTTCATCATGGAGATTCTGATCTATGTATATTGTACATGGTGATGACCACTTATGCGATTTCTTGTATCATGCCTATTCATGGCCATTGTAGTCTTATGTATCTGGGACTGCTATGTGTGTTTGCAGTTATGTGCAGAGTTGTATCATTGTACTATGCTGATTGGGTGGCTGGTCTTCCATTTGGGATCCTTCATCACTCCACTTCTAGGATGGAATTATAATGTATTTCGTCCATCGTATGACCCCTCTGACCTCACACATGAGGGGGCATATGTTATAGCTGATTTCACCACTCCAGGTGAATCACATTTTGTATGGCCTTCCCCTGTCTTGCTGCAGACTCCTTAGACCGCTTGGACCATTTTTTGTCCTTTGATGTTTCCTTGATCATCCCTAAAAACATGTAAAAAATGATACGCGCGACTTTTAAACCTATAATCGCGTATATACGCAGGTTTGGCTACTAAAACCGTGTACATTGGGATGTGTACAAAATCCAAATACTTTTAGAGTTTTCCTTGACATGGATCCAACTCACTTGAATCCTGGCCTTCCCTATGCCTTGAGATCACTCGGATTCAACCCTTCATTACCTATTTGAAAAGCTATATAAGGAACTCCTTGGTACATTGAAGACATAAGAGAGAATTGAGAGGAAAGAATCTATAGTCCATTGTTGTCGAAACTTATGCTTGATTTTTCATCCCTTTGTCCCTTGGAGCACTTTTTTGTTCTTCCCAAGATTTCCCTTTGTTAGTGAGCTTGCTATCAAGAGATGGAGGATTGAAGTGGTGGAGGCCCAAGTGGGGGATTCAGTTTCTCTGATTCGCAGACGTGCCAACAGAGGTTATATCTATTGTAATCTTTGGTTTATATTAATAGAAATATCTTTTCCTATCCGATAATGTGTGTTTGAATGAATATTTTATCCACGGGATTATGTCAAATGCTCATACATTATTGATTATATATGCTAGAATAGATCTAACACCATGATATATAGTATGCTTGTATTGTTTACTTGTTGTTGAGGAAGTAATTTATCAATTCAAGCCAAAGTTGGAAAGCTCAACGGGGATCTACTTCAACCGTCCGAAATAAGGTACGAGGTATGATCCTTTAGTGTTAGACATTTAATTTCTATTGAATATTAGAAAGGATTTATTTCTAGAGTCAAGCTGTCTATTATGGTACCCCAAGCCATAGGAATTTATCTCCGTAACACTGCCCTTATGGAGTTTCTTTAGGCCCAGGTATAACTCCTTAAAAAATACTTGACTGCCAAGTAAACCTGTTTGTTCAATCTCATTAAGAATACATGAATGGGCATCCGCATTGGTGGTAGTTTATCTCTTTCTCGAACCATGTGGAATAATACGAGAAATGATCACTCTCTTTTCTACAAAATTGAGAAGAGTATTCTCAGGTACAGGTTTATCACTTTTCTAGACCTAAGGGACTAAATTTTTGGAAAAGGAACACCCGGTATGAGCTCAATTTTCTTTTTTTCATGCTCTGGTCCTAAACATGGAAAAGATTCCGAGTGTACTTTATGTCTTTGTCATGCTCATTAAACACCAAGACCAAAGCATCGAGTTTATTGTTGTAAGCCACATTTCTTGTACACAAATGGATCTTTCCGAGTGATCTTGCTTTCCTTCACACTCGTAAAACTCAAGCTATATGTTTCTCTCGAAGGAGCATTGGGTAGGTGGTAATTTAACCTTTTTTGGACCTCCCTAACTAAGTACGGAAGAGGTTCCCCTTTTCTTCTACGAAAGTTAAGAGAGTTCTTCTGTGGTATGTTTTATACTTTTCTGGCCTCAGGAGACTAAATTGGATGAAAAAGGACCCCCCTCAAGTCTTCTTTGGAGTTTTAAGACTCTCTAAATATGAAAACATCGAGTGAGCATATACTAGTTTGGGCTCATAAAATCCACGAATCAGTGACACTATCAAGAATTATTCCCTCTTCTCTTCAAGCTTGTCAAAAAAAGAAGAGAGATTTCAGTTGACTTTCCTGGACTTGTTAAAATTTAACGGGGAAGGTAAGGAAGAAGTTTTCTCTTGGATCTTAGTTAGTGGCAGCATGTCCTCCTTGAACATAGCACTCTCCTTTTTTTTCGATACTCATGTCTCAGTATCCACTTTCAGTTAAGCTATTACTTTGAGTTTCTTACTCCTCCTCTTGTTAGTTCTACCTGGGGAATCTAATCATGTCTCCTACATGACATATAAGTCTAGTTGTACTATTTGTAAAGTTAAAATCTGCCTTGGGTCATCTCTTTGTCGTGCTCACTGTTCAAGGACTTAACCCTGTGTCTGACATATATCCTGATTCCATCATTGTCGTATCTATAACTACTTTTGTTTCCCTTCCTTTACCCATTTCCTAGTCACTCTTGTGATCTGTTGGAGGATCTATTGCCTTCCTTATCACAGTATGGTTCTGCATTAGCACTTCCTGACAACGATGACCTAGATTTTTGACGATCGTGCCTCAGGATTCACTTTCATTATTGGTGAATTCCTTTGCTTCAGTTGTCGATTATCACCTATTGATTGACAATCTGTTGAATTTTCTCCATGTTTGACTTCAATAACATCTATTCACATGGCTTGGATTGTACTGGTTCTTTGAAATTGTTTGTGAAGACCTTAGTTTAACATCCATGGACTAATTTGCGCAAGATTATGTTGTGGTTACTTACACAGCTTCCAGATCTTTGAAGACTCATCATTATTGTATATTGTGGCTTCGATCCACCTTTGTAATATACGTGGTCTTGTACCCATACTATATGATGTACTCAAATATTGTAAAGGAGCTAGTGTTCCAGTATATTGAACATAGAATCCTCATATATGACTTTGTATATGACATTATTACGTATTTGTTTCAAGTACTACCTCTACTCCATTGGAATTCTGAGTTCTCCAAAGATAATGACTATTATGTATTTTGGCCATCACTTCCCTCTAACCTCACACATTAGGGGGCATATATTATCAACCCAAATGGCACTTCTCCGTCCGAGTACTGACATTCCCTATGTTGGTACACAAAAGGACACTGTAGGATTGAAGTTTGCCTAAACACTATAAATGGGCATGACATGAGATGCATTTATTCTTCAACCAGCTTGCCATTTTATTTTTCTAAGTTTTGATTTTTGTACGCGAATATATTCATTGAAAGTCACGTACATATGTGAATATTCCAGTTGAAAACTCACGTACTGTACGCAACTATTCCCATTGCAACCCGCGTACAGATCTATACGCGGGTTTCCTTTAAGAAACTCGCATGTCATACGCGGGTTGCCTATATTAATAGTCGCGTACATCTCCATTCGACATTAAAAAATATAAATCATGATTAATGGAGATTAGTTGATCCCTAATCATTAACCATCTCAACTATCTCAACCTCCTCAACCTTTGAAACTACTCTATTTCCCAAAGTATAAATAGAGGCCTTGGGAAGGGCATTAATCAATCAAGTCTGGAGAGCAAAGTTACCCTGGTGGTATATCTTCAAAATTATTGGAGCAAAAAAACTCAGAATCCTTTGGTTGCAGAGGAGTCCTCATCTCAGGCATTGGGTTGTACACTTATCTCATCCACTGATTGTTAATAAAGAGAATTCTTCTTCCAACTTTGTGTTGAGTCTCTTTCATGTATTAGGGCTTGATGAATATATTTGAAGCACTATATATGTTGTTTATATAACCTATTATATATACATGTATAAGATTGTACTTGGAGGATTTTCTCTTTGCAGGTGAAGGAGGTGCATCCCTAAAATATTTGGAGAGAAGCAGAGCGGAAGAAGATAAAGCTTGGATCAACTGTTGGTAATCGGGTGATTCCAATATTTCTTCCTATTTCTTTTATGTACTTAGCTAAAGCTAATTGTCTGCAAGTTTTAGAAGTAAGTTGGTAACTTGAGACCCTAGGTTATAAGGTTTTTTATTCCTGAATAGTAGCGGGTATGTATACTATGTTTCTTTCATTGATGATTTTTCTAGGAAGACATGGATTTACGTCATGAAGAACAAAGATGAATTTTTCAGCAAGTTCAAGGAATTCAAAGCCTTGATCGAGGACCACAATGAAAATAAGATCAATACCTTTCAGTCAGATAATGGTGGAGAATTCACATCGAATGAATTCAAAGAGTTTTGCAAAGACTCAGGGATTAAGAAGTAGTTATCCACTCCATATAATCCACAACAGAATGGGATTACAGAAAGGAATAATAGAACTATCATGGAAGCTGTAAGAGCTATGCTTCATGATCAAGATCTTCCTATGCATCTATGGGCATAATCTTCCATAAAAACGGTGTATGTACAGAACCATACCCCTCACAGAGTACTCAAGAACAAGACTTCTGAAGAAGTCTTCTCTGGCAAGAAACTAGAAGTCAACCATCTTAGAATATTCGGCTATCCTGTATACATACACATCCCAAAAGAAAAGAGGACAAAGTTAGATCCTTCAGGAAAGAAAGGCATATTTGTGGGATACTCTGAAAGATTGAAGACTTACAAAATATACTTCCTAGGTTTCAAGAAGATTGAAATTAGTAGAGATGTAACATTTGATGAAGATTCAGCTTACATCAAATCTAGGAAGAGACCGGTTGAAGAACCTGAAGAAACAAGAGAACCCAAAATTCATGATACAAGCATGAACAAAGAAATTCAAGAATAATATAAAGAATTAGAAGAACCTCAAGAACCTGTAGATCCACCTACGGAGAAGAATCATCATAAGAGGAAACCTGCTTAGGTACGTGAAATTATCCAAGGTGCGGAAAGATACGGAGCTTCAGAAGAAACACCTAGAGGAAGAAAGAGAACTATGTCTTGCTCTAGTTATGTAGCCCTACTATGTGACATTATTGATAAAGAACCTTCCAACTATGAAGAAGCGATAGAACATAAACAATGGGAGGATGCTATGATTGAAGAGTATCAATCGATCATGAAGAATTATGTTTGGGATGTTGTCCCAAGACCAGAAGGGAAGTCCATTGTAAATTCCAAATGGATCTACAAGATCAAACATGCTACAGATGGCAACATAGAGAAACATAAAGCAAGATTCATGGTTCGTGGTTTCTCCCAGAAAGAAGGAATAAATTATGAAGAAACCTTTCCACCTGTAGCCAGATACACTTCCATCATATCAGTACTTGCTCTGGCTGTAGTGATGAAATGGAAGATACACCAGATGGATGTCAAGACTACTTTCTTGAATGGTGTAGTGGAAGAGGAAGTGTATGTGGAACAACCACTCAGTTTTAAGACACATGACAGGGAATCTCATGTGTATAGATTGAAGAAATCCCTGTATGGTTTGAAACAGGCACCCAGGACATGGTATGGTAGAATTGATGGTTTCCTATCTAGTTTGGGCTTTACCAAGAGTAAAGAAAATTCCAACCTTTACTATAAGGTTGAATATGACATCCCAATGATGCTCCTACTGTATGTGGATGATCTGTTTGTAATAGGTATGGATGGGTTGATTGCTGATACGAAGAGGAAACTTGTTTCCAAGTTTGAAATGAAAGAATTGGGTATGATGCACTATTTCTTAGGCATGGAGGTGTGGCAGAATGTGGATGGAATCTTCCTTGGACAAGGGAAGTATGCAGTAGATATCCTAAAGAGATTCGGGATGATGGAATGGAAGGCTATAACCACACCTATGGCATCTAACCTAAATCTATTGAGTGATTCTTCATTAGAAGTGGTTGATGCTATGATGTATCGTCAGATGATTGGGTCCTTGATGTACCTGACGAACACGAGACTAGATATTTTCTTTGATGTGAACACCTTGAGCCAGTTCTTAAAATATCTGAGACATGTTCACTTGATTGCTGCAAAGCATATTCTGAGGTACCTGAAGGTTACAGTTGACTATGGGCTCAAGTACGAGGAAAATCAGAAGATTAACCTAGAGGGTTATGTTGATTCAGATTGGGTAGGAAGTGCCATCGATAGGAAGAGCACTTCAAAGTGCTGCTTCAGTATGGGATCAAGTGTGATCTCTTGATTTAGTAGGAAGTAATCCTGTGTGGCACTGAGGATAGCTGAAGCAAAGTATGTTGTAGCTTGTTCAACTAGTTGTGAGGAATTATGGCTAAGGAAGCTACTGTCTAATTTATTTGATCTCCAGATGGATGCTACTTATATATATTGCGACAACTAGAGTTGTGTGAAGTTGTCAGAGAACCCAGTGTTCCATGACAAGTCGAAACATATCGAGATCAAGTATCATTATATCAGGGATATGGTGTAGAGAGGAGTAGTGAAGCTCCATTATGTCACGAAGGATGAAAAGATAGCTGATGTATTGATGAAGCCATTGGCTAGAGTGAAGTTTGAGTACTTCAAGGAGAAGCTTGGTGTTCTCCAAATCAAGTTTCCCTCCAAGGGGAAATGATGAGACCTAGATCCATTCTGACATGGTGAGAGGATTAGGTTCCTTCCATGGTCAGATGTAATGGCTGAGACACCCTATCATGCTAAGAGGATTGGTTCCTTCCATGTTAGATGTGAGTGCTGAGCCATTATGATGTGGCTGTAGCATTGGTTCTTACATGATCAAATATAAGTATTGAATTCCATTCTTGGAATGGAGGCACCTAGTTAGTTACCAAAAATACTTAGCTTGGTGCTGAGTTTCCATTCTCTGGGAGAATGTAGGCACTTGGTCAGTTACTAGGAATACTCAGTTTGGGACTAAGGGCCATTCTGATATGACTGTGGGATGTAGTCTTACATGATCAGATGTGAGCGAATGGACATTCTGATGTGATTGAGGGATGTGTTCCCACTTGATCAGATATAAGGGCTGATGCCATTCCCTGGGAGAATGGAGGAACCTAGTAAGTTACCAAGAATCCTCAATCTGGGACCGAGAGCCCTTTCAATGCGGTGTTTTCGAAAATGGTCGAATGTAAGTGCAGATCCCTTTCAATGTGGTGTTTTTGAACATGGTCAAATATAAGTGCTAAGCCTTTCTGATGTGGTGTTTTGGAACATGGTCAGATGTAAGTACAGAGCCCTTCTGATGCAGTGTGTTCACACATGGTCAGATATAAGTGCTAAGCCATTCTGGTGTGATGTGTTTACACATGGTTAGATGTGAGTGTTGGGCCTTTCTGACAAGATGAGGTTAGATGTGAGTGATGGGCATGCCTTTTTGACAAGATAGGTTAGATGTAAGAGCTGGGTGGGCCATTCTAACTTAGTGTCAGATATAAGCGATGAAGAAGACCTACATGGAGGCTAGGCCTACAACTAGCATGAAAAAGGGTTGGCTCTATAGAACTTCCTGTGACGAGAAGAATCGAGAGATAGCACCATTCTGAGATAGCACCAATGATGATGATCCAGACTTGATGATGATCTGGATCAAGTGATGATCCAGATGCGATGATGATCTAGACTTGATGATGATCCAGATCAAGTGATGATCTAGATTTGATGATGATATAGTGATGATGATCCAGTAGTGATGATCTAGTAGTCGTGATGATCCAGATCTTGTGATGAAGAAGACTTGAAGAATAAGATGACTTAAAGATGAAGAAGACTTGAAGACAAAGAAGACGAAGAAGACGAAGAAGACTTGAAGAGAAAGAAGACTTGAAGATGAATACAACTTGAATATGAAGATGACGAGATGATCTAGTCGATACAGAGAAGAAGACCAGTCCTAAAATTTGTGTCGAAATAATACCTTCCTAGTTAAGAGGGAGTGTTGATGTATTTGTAACTTCGAAATGTATTCACTTATATATCTTATGTCTTGTACCCCGATGTTTATTTCGGGATTGTCTGTAATGTAATTGAGTCATGTCATGCCTCGATGTTCCAATCAGGAGGATCTATAATGTAAACAATTCATGTCAAGTCATTGTGGGTAACCCTCCTATTGTTCAAGGGTTAAAGTTCCCGTAGTTTCGGGGCACTAGTGTTGTTAGACACCTAGTGAAGTCGGCCCTAGTAGGATTTAGTCAAGTCGGGAATTAGTATAAATAGAGAGCTAGCCTCTCTATTTAACACACACTCACTCAGACTCAGTTGTAGTGTTTAGCTGAGGAATAAGAAGACACTGGGGCTAGGAAGAAAGAGGTTGCTTCTGTCGGGAGATCACCTTACTGTTTTTGGGGCTTTGCTATTTGGTGTTGATTCTATCTCTGAGGAAGTTGCGGGGTTTTCTCCATTTATGGTTTCCCCGATGAAAAACAATGTGTTCATTGTTTCTTGTGTTTGATTGCTGTGCTTTTTATTCGCTCAGTTAAAGATCCTAATAATGATAGCTTAATGTTAAAAATCTAACATTATCAAAGGATTCTAGTACTATCCTAATTTGGCTATTACACACCTATTATTTGTGGACTATGTTCTCTTATTTGGTATTGGTACTGTAAGTGAACAAGAGGATCTGGACTTGTTCTATTCAGCGATGGGGATGGCAGTTAGCATAGAAAATTCATCCTTTCTATTTTAGGATGTGGAAGAAGATATCATGTGTCAAATTGCAGAACTCCTCCCCTACAGCATGGCTCTGATCAGCACTCGCTTCAAATACTTGGGATTCCACCTGAAACCCTTAGGGTATAGATCATCGGCCTGGAATTGGATGGTGGAAAGGTTTGAAAATAAGACTAATCATTGGCATTATAGGTTACTTACTCTTGGTGGTAGAGTGATCCTTATTAATGCAGTACTTTCGGGACTTGCTGTATATTGGTTTTCCCTAGCTAGATGCCCGAAATCTATCCTGAATAAACTAAGGAAAACTATCTTTTTGTTCTTATGGGGGAACTCAGATTGACATTAGAAATACCATCTAGCTAGCTAGGAATATATATATGTCCCTATTGAGTATGGTGGCTAGAATATAAAGAATTTGGAATGGTTTGGAATCTCTCTGAGGTTGAATAATTTGTGGCAGCTTCTCAAGGGAAAGGGCATCTGAAGTAGGATCATATCACATACATACATTAAACACTGGCCATTGGAGGATTGGATCAGAGCCTGAAAGATTATTTGGACTAGAAATTATTATTTCTAGAATGGATTTGTTTGGAATTTGTCTTGGATTACATGCCAACTGGGTTGGAAGGTTGGCAACAAGCTGAAACTTAGTCTGGGAGTTGATCCAATCGTAGGACTGAATTCCTCTTTTTTACTACTTGAGGATATCAGGGATTATCTTGTTGATTACAAGATCAAAAATATTGCACATGCGCATAATTTGGAAGGTGATTTGTGGGGATTCAATTACTGGTACTCGACATCTGATCTTGATCTTGGAGGGGCACCGAAAGAACAATGGACATCATTTGTTAAAGGTTTGTCTCATGGGGGAATTAGAATTGGAAATCATGATGACTCTCTACTCTGGTTATTTTATAATAAGTCAGGGATGATCTCTGCTAAAAAATCTTATGAGCTCATTGTATTGGAGCATCTGCCTCTACAAAATGATGATTTGCTCTCGTTGATTTGGGATTTCAATATCCCACTAAAATTGAAGTGTTTTACTTGGATAGCAGTTAAAAGGAAAATTAACACCCGGGATAACCTTTACAAAAGGGCGTGGTATGGCCCCAACAGATGTAGTCTGTGCAAAATCAATGCCGAATCAGTGGATCGCCTTTTTGTTGGTTACCCCTTTGTACTAGATTTCATACATAGCTTAGGTAATTTGTTTGATGTTTAATTACTTTGGATGTATATATCATTGGCTGGAAATCTTAGCAACTGGGTTAAGAAGGATGGAAGGATACTGTACTTTCCCATTTTCTTTATTTGGAACCTATGGAAGACCAGAAATTGTTATATCTTTGAATACATGGCCCCAAACATACCCAGAATTTGTCATGTGATCATGTCAAAGGTTGATTCATATCAGTTTCCACATGTAAACAGACCCAGAGTAAGAATTATTGGAGACCCCCCAGGGAAAAAATATCCTATGGTATTTTTTTATGGAGCTGCGGATGATTCTTTGGGTGGAGTAGGTGCCTATATATGGTTGAATGAGTAGCACGATCTCTCTATCAAGCTGGGATGTGGACACAACACTAATACTAGGGCTGAGCTATTGGCACTCTGGGCATCACTATACTTTGATAAAGATATTGGGTTGCCACACCTACATATCTTTGGTGATTCCTATATGATTATAAATTGGGATAAGGATGAATCCACTCTTACTATGGTGAACTTAGAGGCTTGGTGCTTAGACACTAGGAAATTGATATATTTTTTCACTCACGTGGATTTCAGTCATGTATTTAGGGAACATAACAAGAGGGAAAACACATTATCCAAGGAAGGGCTTTTGATGACTACTGGCCAGCTTACATTCATGGAAAATTGTGAAGATGAAGCTTACAGGGAGGGCTCACTTCATCTTTTTCGAGAGATTTTCTCTGATTCTTATACTTTTTAGTCTCTTGGCTCCTGCTATGAAAGTTTTTGGATAAGTTAATTATTTATTGTATCTTTATTTTGAGGAAATACCATCTCTATCTTACATAGTGTTTCCGGGCTCTTCATATTTTCTCTAGGGACATACTTGACTGAATGGTTAACTAGCATTTATGAGAGGATCCTCATTGTATTTGATGCCCAGACACTGATAACTTGAATCTGTAGGATAGAAAACTTATTAGGATCCTGATTTCTCATGGATGACCTTGGCTCTTCATGTATGGGCCTACTTTTGTTATCTTGATGATCATACCCAGTTCCTTCGATTCAATAGAATAACAAGGAATGCTTTTTTCGCCTGAAAAAAATGGGAATTACTTTTTATTTGTGGTACATAACATTACATCATTACAAAACATTGCACATCTACTCCATATGGGTTATTACTTTTTATTTTCGGTACATAATGTGACATTGGTAACTAAAGTTACCACCGCTATCAACTTTAGTGTGTCCTATATATAGCCATTGATTTGATTCAAACTAAAAGACACATCTTTTTATTTAAGGTAGGAATATAATATTTTTATTATTAATATTTAATATTATTTATGGCAACATATAATATGTTTTATTATTTTTTATTTTTTTAGAAACCAACATTACAACATCTCCCCATACATGATTTTAAAACCATGTGCAAGTCCCTCCTAAAACCATGGGTGGTTTAGGAGGCCTTGTACATGGTCTTAAAACCATTTGCAAGGCCCTCCTAAACCGTGTACAATAAAACCATGGGTTGTTTATGAGGCCTTGCACATGGTTTTAAAACCATTTGCAACACCCTCCTAAACCATGTACAGTAAAACCATGGGTTGTTTAGGAGGCCTTGCACATGGTTTTAAAACCATGTGCAAGGCCAACATTTTTTTTGCAAATAATTCAATTTTTATTATTTTTATTATTTTGTTAGGTAGGAACATTTCAACATCTCCCCCATATTGTGTTGTTTTTCTCACCGACATTTTCTTTTGCGCATAATTAAATTTTTTATTTTTTATTGTTTTTTAAGGTAGGAACATTACAACATCTACCCCATATTAGGTTGTTTTTGTGGCCAACATTTATTTTGGCAGATAATTAAACGTTTTATTTTTTTATTATTTTGTTAGTAACAAACATAATATCGACAAATATTGCAAGATAACATACTGGGCTATAGAGCGCCTCTTGACGCAACAAAGTATTTCCAATATTTTTATAATAATAATAAATTTTTAAAGGTTAGAGCCAACAATTTCACTACTAAAATCTATAGAGGTGCCTTCACCACCAGTTCTCATATAATAAAGTATTTCCAATATTTTTATAATAATAATAATTTTTTAAAGGTTAGAGATAACGATTTGGCTACTAAAATATATAGAGGTGTACATACCCCACCCTCTTTTGTATTTGAACATGTGACCTCTTAAGAGGAAACACATGTTATTAACCATTAAGACCACTCAAGCTATACTATATGTGTTACAGAGAAGATTTCCTATGGCTTGGGGTGGACCACAAAAAACTGAATGACACCAGAAATAAACCCATTTCAATATGAAATAGAGATCAACAGAACTAACACTAAGGGATGTGTTGGTACCAGGTTCTACCTCCATTAAAATTTCTAAATTCTGGCAGCATGCATATAAAAAGGTATCCCAAGTCTTGTTTCTAGAACATCCATTAGCATTTTTTCCAAGATTATGAGCATTCTAGTTATCCAGGTTAACCTTCCCTATGTCAAAACCTTAACTTAGTGAAGCCTTGTGATTATCTTCAAAACCTTTAGCTTTTTCTAATCTCAAATTAATGTTATCTAAGTCTTAGTTCCCTGTGTTAAAATTTCTCAACTCATTCATTTCGTTTTTCTAAATAATAATTTATATTTAACTTTTTGAAATTATTAAATAATAGTTTATTAGAATTATTATTTAATGGTTTTAATTCATTTTTTATTATTATTTTAACCTTTAATTTTTATCTCTTAAAACCTTCACTTCTCTTCCTGTTTCCATTAAAAGTTTGAAAAGGATAAAGTTCAACCATGTTCCACTCAAATCCTTTACCGATCATCGAATTAGCTTTCATCCTCACTAAGTCACCAAGCTCTTTCATGTCCTATGCGTTGCGTCAGTTAAAATCATTACCACCTGGTTATATAAAGACATCTAAAATTATTATCCTATTAGATGTGGGACTTATCAAGAAAATAAAATTAAAAAGCACGTTGTCTGAATAGTTTTTTGAGTGCTCAAGTTTTTGTTTCAAGCTGTCAAGCTTTGACAATGGCATCATATCTATCATAGTCTACTCGCCACAATGGATATCATTACACATATGTCAATGCTACTCTTTTTTATTATTTAAATTATCCACCAAAGGAATGATCTTGATACAAGTATGATGATGACAAATATCTAACAACACTCATTTCCATATAATTTGTTGGAGACATTTACCCACCATGCACACTTAATTTAGTCAATTTGGCCTTGTTAAATCTATGATGACTAGTTTGACTTTAGTTAACCTCATCGAGGTTCATTGGAGTTAATGATGGACTACCACTTGTTGGTTGGCATGCAGTGACATGTGTCTAAGATACTTTTAGTTAGACTCGGTCATCCATTGCACTCCGAATTCAGTTAGGACTCAGTTGAATCAATCAAGACTTGATCAGTTGGTTAACTAAGTGTGTTTACTGTTACTTACAATCAGTTAAGCTACACCCATTCATTCAATTCGAATGAACTCCTTGGGAATTCGAATTGTCTTGGAATTCATGCATCTTGCATGATCATTGTATTGTATTATTCATTCTTTATTGATTATACAAAGCTGCTACTTCCATTGCAGCACCAGTATACCAATTGTATGCTTAATTGTCTGAAATATTCTGTGAGACTGTGTTTTAGTCCCTAGATTACTGTGATAGATTAATATGGTATTAGATATCATGGAGGGATGAAGCTATATATCTCAAAAACATTGGTTTTTGACAGATCTTGCATGAAAAATTGAGCAAAGCTCAAAAATCCAGCACTGCACTGGAAGCCAAGGCTTACCACTTAATACCCCAAGTTAAGGAATTGTTGATCAAGCTTGCTTCATCAACTATGTTGGGTGTGATGAAAGCCTAAAATGTGCAGGCTGTTCAACCTTATGATGCCTCTTTTGTTGTGATTTGTAGGTTTTAATAGGTGAAAGCATTTGCTCCAGTAGTTTGAGATGGATTCTTCCGTCGAACTCTTAACTCTGTTCAATTTCCATTCATGGAAAGGAGATATGGAGATCTAGCTATGTGCCAGAGGACTCTACTAGGTCACTATGGACATTGAAGAAGAGCCTACCCATGTGACAGACAAAGCTATATTCTTGAACAAGAAATATGAAGCATTCAGATTCTCATGCCTCTCTATTTCTTGGGATCTTCTTTTCCATCTCTCAGGATTGAAGAATCCAAAGGAAATTTGGGACAAATTGGAAACCCTATGTGGAAAACAGGATGATTTGAGAGTATACCAACTTGAAAACGAATTGATGTCTCTCCAACCTTCCAATTTCGAGACCTTAAATGATTTTTTCACAAATTTCAAGCACATTGTCTTATTGTTGAAGCAGTGTAAGGTGGAGAAGGAGGATTATCAGCTCATCCTCACCATTCTCAAAAAAATTTGAGCTGCTTATTTGGTGTTTGTCTCTACATTCCATGCGGGGAAGCTCACAACCCCTGGATGGAAGATTCCTTCTCTCAATGCCTTCATTGAGTCCCTAACAAGTGAGCTTGATAAGCTTTTCTAGATGGGGATCATCATATCCTCCCATGCCATGTATCAGGGCCCAAAGATCTGAAAGGTAAAGAAAAGTAGAAAAAGAACCGAAAAACCAAATTCGAAGCTCCTAAGCCTAAAGTTGAATTGAAGGCTTTGATTGAGAATGCATATGGAACAAATATAAATATTTTGAGATCTGATAATGGTAGGGAGTATGTCAGTAATGATTTACTACATATATGTTCCCAAAGTGGTATTCAGATCCAGAATTTAGTCCCCTACACTCCCTAGCAGAACGGTGTAGTAGAGAGGAAGAATCAATCTCTCAAGGAGATGATCACTTGTATGTTGGAATCAAAGAAGTTGGCTGAACATTTGTGGGATGAAGCCATGCATGCTACAGAATATATTCAAAATATATTTCCACACTCATATGTGAAGGGGAAGACCCCTTTTGAAGCATATTTTTTGGACATAAGACGGATGTATCGAATCTGAGGGTGTTTGGGTCCACTGCATGGGCCCGAATTCTGCTTGATAAAAGGAGGGATTTGAAACCGCAAATAATCGAATGTCTATTTATTGGATATCCTGATGAATATAAAGGTTTCAAGGTACTAAATATAAAAAAAAAACATATCATCATTGAAAGGAGTGTCATGTTCAATGAGCCTCTTCAAGAGGTAGAACTAGTGAAGGAGAAAACTGTTGAATTTATTTCCTATTCTACTGAATATTTGGATGATGTAATTGGGGGTGATGAACCTGATTTGGATCCTATGATTTCTGATATTAGTGCACAGAAAAAATTATATGATAAATCAAAACCTGAAGTACAAAATCATCTCCCAACTTGGGCCTGACAGACACTCTCCTCTGCAGCTGATAACATTGGAAATTCGGATAATCCAAGGATAACCCGGTCTGATTTCCAAAGAGTAGGTATTGCACTCTATTGTCTTGATTATTTGATGTTATAATATTGTTACTTAATGATAATTTCATACCCTAAGTCTTACTACCATGCTCGGAAGGATTTGAGATGGCAAGTTGCCATGGATGAAGAGATGAATTCTCTTCAGAAAAACACTACTTGGGAGCTAGTTTCTCTTCCTCCGAAGAGGAAATTGGTTCAATGCAAGTGGGTGTTTCAGAATAAGGTTGCTCCTAATGGTAGAACCTAAAAATATAAGGCAAGGATGGTAGAAAAAGGTTTCTCCTAGGTCCAAGGTGTGGACTACCATGAAACTTTTGCATCGGTTGCAAAAATGGACTCCATTCACCTAGTTTTGGCAATTTTTGCATCTAAGCACTGGGAAGTGCATCATATGGATGTAAAGACTGCATTTATGCATGGAGATATTCATGAGGAGATATACATGAAGTAGCCTGAGGGCTACATTTTTTATCCATATTTTTTTTGCAAACTAAAGAAGTCACTATACGGGTTAAAACAAGCCCCAAGAGAGTGGTATTCCAAGATGGATGCCTTCCTTCTCTCGCAAAACTTCCAAAGTTTAAATCAGATCCAAATATGTATATAAAGTAGTATGATGGTAATTTTATTATTATTGTTTTATATGTTGATGACTTATTGATCATAGGTAGTACATTTACTTCTATTTCAGTCATCAAAACTGCTCTCCACAAGGCATTTGAAATGAGCGATTTGGGGCTCTTGAAGCAATTTCTGGGGCTCAAAATTCAGTAAAAGTTTGATGGGATAACAGTCACTCAGTCCAAATACATATCAAAACTATTAGTCAATTTTAACATGGCTGAATGTAAGGCTTCTCCATTCCCTTTCCTTTTAGGGATCATCCTTGAAGAAGGAAAAAGCACACCTCCCATGGACTGCACTATTTATCGACAACTGATAGGTAGCTTGCTCTACTTGACTCATTATCAGCCTCATATCTATTATGTCATGAATATTGTGTAAAGATACATGCAACAGACTCATGATATTGATTGGAAGGAATCCAAGAGGATCCTCCAGTATATTCAGGGAACCAGGACCTACGACATTCACTATGCTGCAGACTCCGAGCTAGAGCTGGCTGGTTACAGAATTTTCGATTGGGAGGGTGATTCTATTGATTGGAATTCTACTTCTGGATATGTCTTCATGTTTGGTGGTGGCCCCATTTTATGGTATAGAAAAAATCAGGCCTCCATAGCATTGTCTTGAGCAGAGGCTGAGTACTGAGGAGCGGTGAATGCTTGCATCCAAACTGTTTGGTTGCAAGGAATTATTTCATATTTTTATCTTGGTATTAATTTGTCCATTGTCCTCTTTTATGACAATCAAAGTGATATTAAGATATACATAGATCTAGTTACCAGGAAAAGGACCAATCATGTAGATATACACATGCATTATATCAGGGAATTAGTGCATGACAGGACCATCATTCTGCAATACTGCCCTACTGATGAGCAGATTGCAGACATCTTCACCAAGACATTTTCATAAAAGAAGTTTAATTACCTCTGTATACTCTTGGGGGTGATTTCATCAGGGTCATCAGACTACTTTCAGTGTTCAGCTTGAGGGGGGGTTTTCCCATTGGTTTTTCCCTCTTTTCCTCACTTAGATTTATTTTTGAGCATTGTTTGAGTTACATTATTGTACAAGGTGACCTATGGCCTTTGTTACCGAGGCCTTAGCATTTCATGCACTTTCTGTTTCTACTTCTTCCGAGTATATCTTAAGGGGGAGTGCTGGAGACATTTACCCACTATGCACACTTAATTTGGTCAATTTGGCCTCGTTAAACCTATGATGACCAATTTGACTTCATTTAACCTCATCGAGGTTCATTGGAGTTAATGATATGCTATGTCATGTCCCCTCAAATTGACCATTAAAAGTGTTGACCATGCTAAGTTCTTAGGGGCTTAAGTTGTTATTAATTATTCTTCCTAGGACAAATTTTTACTAATAATTGTTCTAAGGCATGTATTTAATTTTATTTCAGCAATTTTATTTATTATGCACAATAATGACGTGGAATTCAGGCTTCCATGTCAGGAGGGCACATTGGGGAAAGCTAGTCAACTTGCCTTGGTGAAAATAAGAAAGTCCATGACAAAAGAAAGCAGAATAATAAAGGGAAGTTTCCTAAAAGTAGAAAAAGAAGATAGAGGTAAAATCAGGAAAGTATTTCAAAGGGGAGGGCATAGCTTCCTCTTATGGAGCTCAGAAAAGCTGTAAGAGAAAAGAAAAAAAGTTTTTGAAGGAAAGAAAGAGTTTCCATATGACCCAAGAAAAGCATAAAGCTATCATAAATCAAAAGAGGTAACTTTTAACTAAGGGAGGGTGCATTTTCTAATTGTGAAGGATGATTTGGAATTGGAAACAATTCCCCATGGTCCTACTTTCCTAATCTCCCAAAGGGGGTGCTTTTGTTGCTAGGGTTATGTTATAACTCCAGGAAACTCCTCTAGGTTGCAGCTCAAGGATGCCTGGTAACTTAAATGTTTTTAATTGTTTTTATAAATGGATCAAGTCATATGACCTAAAAAACCTCACAAATTCAAGACATGCATGAAACTCAATCAAAAGATAAGGCTTCTAACCACCAAAGTTCAAAGGGTTGATAATAAGGTGAATAAATGGAGAACTTACTATGCTGGCATATTCATATATAAAGCAATCACATATGAATGGCTAATCATAACAAGGAAAAATACTTGTAATTAAACTCATCAACACATAGATAGGATGATAGATATCTAGCATTAGATAAAAAGAATAAACTTGAATCAGACATTGAAGCACAAGTACAGAATAGAAAAGAGATGGAACCTAAACATATAATGGAAAAAGAGCTTATATTAAATGATGAATAACATGAGAAGCTTGATAACAATAAGGGTATAAAATTATTTGAAGTCAAACCCATGCTTCGACATAAGTCTTAGGATTTATAGCCTTTAAAAAAATCTTCAAATCCTAAAAAGTTGGATCTGAATTACTAAAAATAGATAACATAATTGTTTTGCAAAAATTTAAGCCAAAAACCCTAATTTAAGTGCTAGTCTATCTAACTCTAATACTTTGTTCACTCACTGAACTCTTTGAGAACTATAGTGATCATTGAAATAGAGCTATAACCTGTTATTTGATAGATAATCCACGGTTTGTAAAAAACAGGTAGGGTTTGTGACCCATTTCTCCTTGATTGCACCTTCAAAAATGGACAGACCTCCTACACTGGTGCTTTTCATCAATTTTCAGCTTCATAATTCACCCCTAAGGTGTTTTTATCCGTCAAAACCAGTTCTATGTGTAGACATATATTTCTACACCCTTTTGTGCTTTCGGTGGTTAAGGAAGCAGAATCCTGGGTCTGTTAGTTGTCAAAAGCTCTGCTTTCGGTGGCTAATGAACAATTGCTGCATTCACCTAAGATACTGAAAGCTCTATTTTCTGCAAAATTTTATTATCCTTTAATCAAACTTTTACATCTTTTACCTTGGTCCTTCCAGTATTTCTTCAATTTGCATAGTGTTTGACAGAGTAGCAGCATCATGAGCTGCCTCAGGATCCTGAAAGCTCGCTGCTGCCTCTGCTAGGGTTTCTAGTGCCAAGTGATCTTGAGAGCTAGGGTTTGAGTTGGAATTCTTCATCTGCAACCTCAATAGTATGATCATCCTGTAGATCCTGGTGTTGTCCTTCATAAATCTCAGATTCCTTTTTTGCAGCAGGAAATACATCCCTTTCATTTCTAGAAGAGAATTATGCAATTGAGTATTTTTCTTGGTTAATATTGCATTAGTTCTTTTTATCTCTCTCTCTAAGACCTTTAGTTCATGTATTTTCCCTAACAACAGGTTGATTCTATGAGACCTAGGTTTTCTTGAGGAATTATCTGCCATTGGTTCCTCTTGAACTTCCCTTGGTGTTGGTGAGGAAAACTCCTCATGTTCTGTTGGAGCCTACTTGGTTAGGTCAACTTCCTGCTCCTTTTCTTCTTCTGAATTTGAGTAGGGTACGTTAAGTATATTTCCACTTTCTGTTGGGGCATCCTTCTCCTTTCCACTGAATTCCAGATTTCTTTTGTCTTGGTTGGTTTTAGAAGTTGGAGAAGGTTGATCCACTGTCACTGGTGAGATAACTGTCCTCTTCCTATTTCCACTCCTGGGAGTGGTGGATTTCTTTGAAGGGGAATTTCCTTTGTCTTCTGGTTGTAAGCCTATTTCAAACTCATTCTAGAATAATAAATATGTCCATGCTATGTTTCTTCTTTGCAGCAATTCTTGGACAATGAGCTTTATCAGACCATGGTGAGATAACCTCCCTAAGATCTTGATGGGTTGGGCTTTGACCTAGTGGGCCATCTTGGTTAGGTTCTTGTGGAGGTAGAAGGGTAGGTTTAAAGGGCTTCTTCCTGTAAAATGATTCATCAATTTAAAGTGATATATCATCACCTTATTATACCTACCTTCACAGGTTATATAAACCAAGATTGCTTTCAATAACTACTGCCACTTCTCCTCAAGCCAGGTGGATGGGATGCTTTTCTTCCATACCACATTTTTGTGCTCAAGCTTTAAGTAGGACCTGAATTCTACATCCTTAGAAATGGTGGTATTGAACCATTTCTCCCTAGTCCTTGGGAGTTATGCAACTTCTGCTATTAGAGTTTCATCAACCTGGAACTCTTGCTTTCCTATCAATGCCTGAGAGCCATCAAAAGAAAGAGCAAAGGATTCTAGCATTTGCTGGTGGGAACCCTGTATTTTCTCATAGAACCTGTAATAGCCTGCATCTCTGAAGAATTGGAATATTTCTAGATGTGATTCAAGATAGCTAATGTCACCTAACTCGTGTCTGAGGGCAGGTCCTCCTCCTTTCTTCATCTCTGGACTGAGCTTCTAGTACCTGCAAAAATCAAAAGTCAAATTCTGTAAATGGGATTAGCGTGCTGGTTTCAAGTGGTCTAGAGTAGTGAGGATGCATGCAGATAAATGTGGAGTGTACTGAGGATATGGTGCTGATTTTGAGAGATTAATCAGTCAATTGGTACTTGAGTACAATGATGGTAAACTCTGGAGAGAAACAGGAGACAACCAACAGAACGGTTATTTTTAACTGGGACTTGATGTTTTGTTGTGGTTCTAATGTAGTTGTGGGACAGATGGAGGGAAAGCTAGGGTTTTGGTCTCGATTAGTCAATTCAGATCAATAAAGACCTTTTTATTCACCAACTTATGATTTTCTGCAGTCCCCAATTCTTTCAGCGGTTAAGTGCTAGATCATGATGTGTCTCATGCTGACAAAATTTGATTTTGATGGATAAGCTAACTATTTTTCCTCTTTTGTCCTTTTAGATGGTTAAGGGAATATTTGGTCTAATTTACGAGCTGCCGAAAGTTAGGCTTTTTGGTGGCTAATGAACTATTGGCACGTTTGCCCAAGCCACCGAAAGCTTCCTTTCCAAAATTTATCTAGAAAGGTAGTTAATGAGATTTCGGTGGTTAATATCTTCTTGGACCAAATTGTTAAGCTACTTAAAGCTAGGATTTTTGGTGGCTAATGAACTGTTGAAAAGTTCGCGTAAGCCACCGAAATCTCCCTTTCCAAAATTTTATAAAACCGGCGTCAATAGGATTTCGGTGGTTAACATAGTCCTCAGTCCAAATCGTTAGCTGTTGAAGGCTGGGCTTTTCGGTGGCTAATAAACTATTGAAAATTTCTCCTAAGCCACCGAAAGTTAAACTTTCAAATTTTCTTGAAAAACAGAACACCAAGCATTCCAATTTTGTTAATAACCCAAACATATTTCATAACATACCTTGAAATATTCACTACTACGAAAAATAAATTGTCTGAGTTTGACCTATTGAAAATTAATTTATTTAGGAGATAACATCTGGCTCCTACTCAGGGATGGGAACCTCCCTGTGAGGTCCCAAGAACCCTAGACCAAATGCCTTTCCTAAAAAAATAAGAATTAAACCTATATTCGACTGTTCCATAAGGCATGGAGTTTATTTTCTAAGCAAAAACAATCAACTAAATAATATTTTACAATAACAAGGCCTTAAAGCCTCAGATGAAATAGAGTTTTAGAAATTTCCCATTTACTGGGCCATCAAACACCTCTTCTCCTTCCATATTTTGCAATTTGAAGGTGTTTTTCTGCTGCACCTGAGCTACCACAAAAGGCCCTATCCATAGAGAGTCAAACTTTCCATGCTTTCCCTTGTCTTGCTAGACATTATCCCATTTGAGGACCCAATCCCCAACTTGAAAGTTGTCCACCTTTTCCATTTTGTCAAAAATAATCTTGATCTTCTTTTGATGAGCTTCTGACCTTTCCATCACCTGTTCCCTGACTTGCTGGAACTCCACCAAATCAAGCATCCTCCTCACCATGTCATTTGGTTCATCCTGTTGCTCCTGAAAGAATTTTGTAACTGGCAGAATCAGCTGAATGGGAAAATTGGCCTTAGTACCATAAACCAGCTTGAAATGAGAAGTCCCTATGGATCTCTTGTTAGTCACTCTATCAGCCCATAGAGCAAACTTTAGCTTAGAATCCCATCTTTTATGATTATTCTCCAATAGTTTTCTGATGATCCTGACTAGGATTTTATTGAATGACTCATTAAGGCCATTTCCTTGAGGGTAATAGGAACTTGAATGGACCAACTGAATGCCCATTGACTCACACATGTTAACCATTGCCCTGGCTTTGAAAGCTAGTGCATTATCAGTCACTAGCCTTACTGGGTAGCCAAACCTGATAAAGATGCTCTCATATAAAAACCTCATGATGACCTAGTGAGTGGCATTCCTTGTAGGGACTGCCTCCATCCACTTGGTGAAATAGTCTATGGCTACTAGGATCCATTTGTGGTGACCACTTGATGAAGGATTAATTTCACCTATGAAATCAAGACCCCACTGCTAGAAAGGATCATTCACTACAATAGGTCTAAGGGGAAAGGATCTGAGCTGTTGCTTCCCTATGAATCATTGGCACTTATCACGGGCTCTTACAAAGGTACACACATCAGAGAAAAGAACAGGACAATAGTACCCAACCCTCAGAACCTTGTGGGCTATGGTATTGCAGTAATGATGGCCTCCACATGTGATTAAATGAAACTAATGCATGACCTAAACTGGCTCTTCTTTATCTAAGTATTTCAACAAAACACTAGACAGATCTTCCAATACAGTAGTTTATCAATTACACAAAATTTAACAGAATTAAGTTTAAGAGCTCGTGCCTGATTTAGATTAATTCTAGGGGGAACTTCTAAATTTTGTAGGAAATGAATAATACCTGAGTACCACTCACATGAGGACAAGTTCTTAGCTACTTGTTGACTGTCATTCTACTCTTGAACTGTCTCTCTGCTGCTATCTCTGTCTACAGGTTAGATGGAGTTATATAAATGAAATTCATTCCCAAAATATCACAATTTTTGTTATCCATGAGTTTAGCTAGACCTTGTCCTTTCACTAGCTTGGTGGGATTTACTTCTATGTCAAACTCAATAAGCTTTGCAATCCATTTAGCCCTATTTCCATCAATGTCAGGCTGGGTCAATACATCCTTTACAGTAGCTGAAGGGACATAAGCAAGGACCTTTGCATGTAGAATGTAAATCCTGAAGGCTTTCAATGACTTCATGAGAGCATAATCCTACTTTTCCATAGGATCATACTTCAGTTCAGCATCCCTCAATGTCTTGTTGAAAAATGAAATAGGGTGATCAAGGCATTCATCATCTTTTTGTAATAGCACTACTGCCACTGTGTCATAGGATGCAAAGGAGAAAATGTAGAAACCCTTGGTGTAGTCTGGACTAATCAGAGTGGGAGCTTCCATGATAACCTTCTTGATGTCTTCAAAAGAGATTCTTGCTTGCTCTGTCCATTTGATTTCAGCTTCCTTCCTCAACATAGAGGTTATGTGCTTTATCAAAACAAAAAAGTTTGGGATAAACCTTCTGACAAAATTTATCTTACCCAGAAATGACTGAATATCCCTATTTGACCTAAGTATGGACAACTTATGGATTGCTTCAACTCGAACATGATCAATGTTCACACCTTCACCTAAAACTATGTGACCTAGGATTTTTCCCTCACTGAGTGCAAATTGAGACTTCTTTGGGTTTAGTGATATCCCAAATTTTCTACATTTCAGAAACACCCTCCTCAACTGTTGCAAATGTTCTTCATGGTTGTTGGAGTAAATAGTGAGGCCATTAAGGTATATGAGAACAAATTTTTCTTTCAATCCCACAAAATCTATGTCCATGGCTCTCTGAAAAGTGGCCACAACATTCATTATCCCAAATGGCATTTTGGCATACATGAAGGTGCCACAGGGAGTGGTAAACAAAGTTTTTTCTTGGTCATCAGAATGCACAACAACTTGGTTGTATCCAGAGAAACCATCCAGGAATGACATGACACTAGCCCCTGAGACTCTTTGCAACAGGTGCTCTAGCTTGGGTAATGGATAGTTGTCTTTCTTGGAGCATTTGTTCAGGTTTCTGAAATCCACACATAACCTAATCTCCCTGTTCTTCTTCCTTACCACCACTAAATTTGCAATCCATTTGTAATACTTGAGGGGAATTATGATTTTTGCTTTAAGGAGCTTTTGGATTTCTTTTTCAATCACAGGTAGTAATAGAGGACTAATGTATCTCAACTTCTATTTGAAAGGGACGCTGTCCTTCTCCAGGGGAATCCTATGTTGGATGATACTAGTGCCATAGGTATTTAGGCCATTCTATTCCCAGGAAAAGATATCAGCAAAATCTTTCATCAGACCACAAAATTTTGACCTCTGATCAGCAGTCAACTCAGTGGACAGATTTATGGATTTTGGATGACTTTGGATACCTATGTTTTTCTCTTGGATAGTAGGATCTTTCTCCATTTTGGAAGGTTTAAAAGGGACATCATTATGATCAAATAGCTCTTCCAGGGGTACCATATTGAGGTATATAATTACTGGGCAACTGAACAATGTTCTGATCACCTACTTTATCTTTTAACTTGAGCCTCTGAGATTCTTCCATATTTAGGTTTTCTTGATCAATATGCATATCAGAAAATTCATCTACTACCTGGAGGAATTTACTAAGCTCATCATCATTCTCAAAAACCTTCCAAAATTTCACATTATCAAGTAGGGATGGTCTATACTTTACCTAGATCTCATAGCTTAGCTTAGGAGGCAAAGGGGAAATGAACATACTTGCAGAGACAGCAAGGGAATCGGCTAGATGGTTCATAGCCCTAGGTATATATGAGAGTTCAAAAAACATGAAAGAGTCCCTAAGTTTCCATACCTCATCTGTGTATTCCTTCAACCTAACATTCTTTTCTTGAAAAGTATTTTTCACTTACTATATGATGAGATCTGCATCTCCAAAGATCTTTATGTACATGATTCCCATTTCTTTAGCAGACTTCACTCCCAGCAACAATGCCTCATATTCTACTATGCTGTTAGTAGTCTTAAATCCATCTTATAAGACAAATGTATAGTCTCCTTTGAAGGATAAATAAGGACTATTCTTGCACTAGCTGAGGCTTGAGTACTGGCCCCATAAAAAAACATGCTCCAGACAAAGGTGGTTACCTCCTCGAGTGGCTGATAGGTAGGCTTTGTGAGCTGTATGGATGTTTGCTGGGAATCATCTACCTATAGGATGCATGCCCCAAAGTCTGCGTCTACTGCATATATGTGATGGTTTATAGAGTTCTTGGCATTGTTGATGATGTAGGTGAACTGGTTCTCCCTGTAGAGTCTCTTGGTCTCCCCTCCAAACATTGGGATTTTAGCATATGTAAAGTCCATCTGAAGGGTACCACCCATCCTTTTAATCCATGCACGAGACAAAAGGAGTCCAAAATTAGGTGGGATGTTAGCCACTACTATGTCCATCACTATGCTTTTTGAAGGCAACTGGGAAAGGTTTATGACAAGGTCTTTGATGAGGCCCAGGCATTTGACCTTCCTGGACTCAAATGAGAACATATTATGGTAGGTTTTTGTAATGCTGAGGCCAAGCTCATACATCGCTGCTTTTGACATTAGGTTATGGGAAGCTCCTGAGTCCAATAAATAGTTATGAAGGATTTTATCATGGATATTCATAGATATGTAGAAAGGTGGGAAAGAATCATCCAACTCTTCAATCATAGAGCCTAGGATTACTGTGGGCTTATCATCTTGCAAGTTCACAAACTCAACATCTAGGGGAGTCCTTGGTTGGAGAGATTTCAATATGGATGCCTTGAAGGCCTCATTCTTCATCAGTTCTATCAAGGGAAAATGGATTTTTAACTTTTTAATTTTTGACTGAAGATTGAAAGCATAGGACAATTTGTCAGAACAATTTGTCAGAAGTTCTTACCTCTTGTGGTGTGGCTTTGAGATGAACAGGATCATGAGATGATGGTTGTAATGGATTTTTCTATTGTTTTGGAGGAACAGTCATCTTATTTATAGGAGCATCAATCTTCCTAGCCTGAGGAGCAGGCTGCTTTGTAGGGGTAGGAGTCTTCTTCATAGGAGCAACAATTCTGGATCTCAAATTATAACCTTCTTGATCATCTGCCTGATATAGAGATTCTTCCATGATCTATTCATTCATGAGGGATTCCTCATAGTCTGCTTGTGTCAGGAAGGAGAGATCTAATTCATCCTCCATATGATTGATATTGTCTTCTGCCTCTCCTTCTTGAGTGAACTCTGCTTCTTCTTCTAGTACAACATTCTAAAAAGGAGCTATGATTCTTTGATCCTCGGCTTGATTCCCATCCGTTTGAAGGATCTGAGCTGGTGGGTTGTTTCTTCTGTAAGGGGAAAAATTAGGTTTTATGTTAGCAAAATAATTTGTCCCTTTACCCCTTACATGTATTTTCCCTCAGTATTTAAGCATAGACATTTCAGCTATCAGACAGTCCAACATTTTGGCCATTTTCTCCATTTTGTTCTTTGATGAAGAAGCCCCTATAGGATCTGAGGGTTGCTTCTTCCTGTCAATTTTTCCTTTAACCTTATGAGATTCAATGATATTGGATTCAAATTCAAGGGCATCATCTTGCTTGAGTGTCAGAGAAGCTTATCTTCTTTCTCTGAGAAGAAGACATAATTCTGAATCAAAGGCATTGGCATAGGTGATTTTGGATGAAGTGTCAGTTGGCTTGATCTCAGCAGGGATATTGCTGAACATCTTGTTAAATATTTTTGTGAAGTTAAAAACAAACTCACCATTCTCTCTCTTTAGATTTCTAAATTCAGTGATATAGTAATGGTGGTCTCTTATTTTGGAGCAATCGAATCCGGTTGGTCCGTTAGTAGTCAAATCCAACTATCATTTTAAATAATGAAATATGAATAATTTATTAGATAATGAATATTACAATGATGTCTTGGCCTTAAATATGGTTTGGACATTCATGATGAGGAGACACCTCTTTTCATACTAACCTAACTATAAATTATTTAATTATTTAATTATAATCTTATTTTATGTTCATTACATTGCCACTCCCTTTAAGGGAGCTTTGTCCTCAAAGCTTAGATTATTGTCTTTTCATTCTCGTTTTGTGTTGAAATAGTGCCATTACTTCATTTATGTCTTTTTTAGAACCTGTATTAGGTATGTGCTTGGTATTTACACAATAGTTTGTCATTTTCCTTTCATTTGTAACTTGAATTTGTACCCCATTATGTTTATTATTGTTGTCCCATTTTCCATGTACATGAATACGAGGAATATTTTTGTGACTGACCATATCAAACGTTGTTTTAGAGATCACTTGTCCCACAATACTCATGATGTCATCACATAATGTTTCCATTTTATTATCCTTATGATTTATCTCGAGAAGTGGTGTTTCGTGAGTCTTCTCACACTCGAAGTCACATGATAGTGTTACAATTAGGTTTCTCCACGGTGGTAGAAGAGTTAAGGTAGAAGAGATGAATCTATGATATCTGATTCCTTTGACTTGGATTCCTTTGCATATTGTAGGATACATATTTTTTCATTGTATGGATAGTCCTTATTGTCAATGATACTAGCTTGACTCTCATTATGAGCTTGGTTGAGCTTATCTTTATCAAATATATTATTGGCATTTTGGTCATCCCTATGATATTTAGTCTCCTTGTCTTGTTTATTGTCTTGATCAATTTTGTTACTCTCATTTTTTTGACATAGTGGTCCAACATATCTGAGTTACTGATATGGTTTGTATTAGACCTTAGTTTTTGTAACATTTCCATTATCATGGTATTCTAGTTTTGTGTCATTATGCTCAAGTTTTGTGCCATGGTGCTTATGTTCTGTGTCATCACACACATCTCATCATCTCATTCTTTTTGTTTCTTGTGCATGATGTCTACTCTGTCATCAAGTTTTCTTCCTAGTACTAGAACAACATCTTCTATGATTTCTTTCTTAAGTGCCTTGTTATTTCTCGGTTCTTCTCTGAATTTTTCCTGGTTGGCAACAAGGGCCTTGATGTCCTTCTCCAATTTCTCAAGTTTGTCTTTTGATTTTGTCATAGCCTCGGTCCTTTTATGCAAATGTGTGTATTTGGAAGTTTATTTTGACTTATGGAGGAATAAAAGACAACTATTGTCTATGAAATAATTAATGAATTAATAATTATTATTATAATTAATTTATGTGTTGAAATAAAATCATAAATATAAAATCATTATATTTAAATGTTTTATTAAAAGGTGGATTAATAAGTTTTAAAATATTATATAATAATATTAATATTATTATAATAATATTTGTTTTATTAATATTGTTTTTGTTTGTAGGGCTACCTGGAATGAGGGAAGGTGCAACCTAGGTTGAAGTTGGAAAGCAAAACCATGTGTTGGTATTACTTTTTTATTTTTTTTACTTTCTTTTTCCTTTATTTTGTTTTTTTTTTTAATTTTTTTTCTTTTATCTTTTCTTTTTAACTTTCTTCTTTCTTTTCAATTCTTTACCTTTTTTTTCTTTTTTTTTTAATATTTTTTTTGTTTTTGGACAATGCCCTATATTCTAGGGAAACCCTAAACGATGGCAAGGGAGTCGAGAAGGTGGAGAAAAGGGAGGAGCATGAAGTGATATGGAGTGTGGGAGTGGAGGGCAGTGGAGCGGAGAGAGATATGGGTGAAATGGAGTCGTGGAAGAAATCAGGAATAGATGACCCGAGTCTGAGCTCAAGTAAGAATTGATGAGTTGAGTCCAAGCTCAAGTAGTAATTGATGAGCAGAGTCCACCGAGCTTAGAGTGTAGGAACGAATCCACTCTGATACCAAATGGAGCAACCGAATCCGGTTGTCCCATTAGTATTCAAATCCAACTATCATTTTAAATAATGAAATATGAATAATATATTAGATGATGAATGTTACAATGATGTCTTGGCCTTAAATATGGTTTGGACATTCATGATGAGGAGACACCTCCTTTCATACTAACATAACTATAAATTATTTAATTATTTAATTATAATCTTATTTTATGTTCATTACATATTTCTCCCCAATGCTTCAAAAATATGTCATCTAGGGATTCAATGACTGCTACTGATTGAGCAGGAAACTCTTTGAACCATTTCCTAGCTTGACCATCTAGAATTTGCACAAAAACCCTGGTCCACACATCCTCTTGTTCAATGTTTATATTCTTAGCATAACTGTAGAAGGCATCTAAGTGTTCTTCAGCTATGGCATCTCCCTCCCCAGTAAACTTAGGCATGTATTTGAGATAATCTCCAGTAGGCATAACAGAGAGGGGGTTAGGCAAATTCAGAGGGGCGTATCTGGCAACAACGATCCTTTCCATTTTGGTTAGAGGGGAAGCCATATTGGAAGTGGGTATGGAAAGGGAAGAAAGAGACATTGCTGGTGTGAGTGGTAGCTGAGAGAGTATTCGGGGTGGATTTATCTCAGTGGAGTCACCAGGGATGGGATCTACACAAGCAACAATACTTGAAGATTCCTCAACCCTAAAATTTCCTAATTCAACCATAAATTCCTGAGAATTATATGTTTCAGCAGAATAATATTAAAATGGAGGTCTATTTGATATAACATCAGAAATAACTCTTGAAATACCTGATGTAGCTTCCCTTGCAACTCTAGATGTCTATCTTACTGAAGCCCTAGCTCTTCTTAGAATCTCTTCTGGATCTGAAACATGTGTTACTGGTGGCCCTTGAGAGTTTTCTCTGGTACTTGGTCTTCCTGAAGCCACCTTATTCCAATGGAGTTTCCAAATAGATGATTACAACCAAAATAGTGTCCAGACTTTGTCTATCATCAAAGTAGGATCTATGTCGTCTCCCAGGGAAGTTGAGCTTCAATCTCCTCTCCGCAGCAACGATGCCAATTTGTTATCACTACAGGAAACCCCTCTAGGTTGCATCTTGAGGATGCATGGTAACCTAAATGTTTTTAATGGTTTTTCTAAATGGATCAAGTCAGATGACCTAAAGGACCTCACACACTCAATACATTCATAAAAATCAATCAAAAGAAAAGGCTTCTAACCACAAATGTTCAGAGGGTTGATAATAAGGTGAATAAATGGAGAACTTACTATGCTGGTAGATTCATATATAAAGCTGTAGAAATTCTAAGGCCTTGATGGCATAGGAATTTCATAAACTGGCTAAGGATCTAAGCACACAATTAACCTCACAGAGAATTGTAGAGAATCAGCATAATGAGAGAAGAAGAAGAATTAATGAACACACATTAATGAATGATCAATAAATGATAATTGATATTATTACATAGGTAATACATCCTTATAAAGGAAAAAGGAGATGCATGAAGACAACTCAAGATATATCATAAAAGTAGGCTTAATAATTATGATAAACCCCTTAAAGCACTTTCCAATCTACCAAGCACCTCACGAGTTGGAAAAAGCATGAGTGAGTTGTCAAGGAGATGGAAATAATAAGGTAATGGAGAAAAACTAATGGAGGATGGGTTGGAAACAAAAGCACCCAGTTTCCTAGTTGACTAGCTTTTATCTTATCCATAGAAAGCAGGATAAATCAGAAAAAGCAGAAAAAGCAGAAAAAAGCAGAATCTGCTATATGGTCCTGTATACTAATTCTAGAGGAACCCAGAATCAAAAATAACTCATTCCTAGGATATGCATGGCATGCATTGACTTTAAGTGGATGCCAACTAATTAAGCTAGTGGGTGAATAATTAATCATTATTGATTAATTATTTTATCCTAAGTGTATGAGTGGGTTTATTATATTCCAACACCCCCCTATAAGCCTAACTTTATGATGATATTCCTGAACTAATCAGAAATATATATGCATATAGGGCCCAGCAACAAGGCTATGGTCACCCTTTTACAATTTATCTTGTCCAAAGAAATGAGGAAAGAGGAAAAACCTCAAGGGGAAAATCCTCCCTCAAGAAGGACATGAAAAGCAATACCAAAAATGTTGAACTGCTGGTGTTGCTGCTGCTCCAAACTAAATGCTGATGTCTGGAGGAATCTTCTTCTTGGGAAGAAGATAAATCTGCTCACCTGGATCAAGGACAGCTGCAGGATGGAACCTGGGACCATGTAAAACAACTGAAATCCAATGATGTGAAGGCAATATTGAAGGATCTTGAGACTTGTAATCAGCTCCAAGATGATGATATGACTTGAAATTCAAACCAGTAGAGATGAAATGAGCTCTAGATTGGTGGAATAACTGTCCAAGCGAGTGTATCATGTCTCCATCTTTATTTACACAGAGAGGATGTGTGCAAGTGATCATGTAGGAACATAGAGAAGGAAATGGATCTAAGAGTGTGAATGCATGGGCTCCATGGGTTGATCTATCTTCCAAAGAATCCAAGAGATCACAAAAAAGGCACAACAGTAGACTCATGGGATATACTGGTAAAGAATCCTCTATGGTAGAATAATGAGAGGAGGAAAGATAGTGATGTTCAAGATCTTCAAGGAGGCTCTTAGAATGAGTGCCAAGAACAATGGAGGAGCTGCAGAAGCACATGGGATCAAGTATGGTAAGTGGAAAACCACTGGAAGGACTTGATTTGGCTAAGCAAGCATCCTGGAAATCATTGGGTTGCGCACCATCAAGAGGAGAGGCATGCACAAGGTGTGAGAGGTCTGGCATATGGATCTCAGAATCCATTATAGAAGACATAGAGAACATTGAATGTGTGAGTGAATCATCAATAGCAATAGAAATAGCATTAGTCACTTATTCATGATCAACTTCATCAGAGACTGTAGAGGCCGAGACATCTTGAGAGAGAGAAATCATTGAGGAGCTAGAGGCACTCTCCACATAGCTAGAAGGATCCTTATTGTCCTTTCCAAAAACTCTATCCAATGTTGTCTAGAGATCCTTTGGGGAATCAATAGAATCAATAAGGTAGCCCATGCATGGAGAGATAGATAGGCACATAGCTCCAATTGCTCTGTCACATTCATTCAACCAGTCACTTGGCTCTTCATAAGATTCTTCACCAGCTCCAATAGATATCTCATAGAGACCTTGTCTCTTTAGATATGAAATCATCTTCAATTTCCACTCTGAATAGCTTGTGAATGGAGAAAGAAGAGGAACTGATATTCTTGAATCCATTCGAATTTGAACCTGCAAAATAAACCTGCAAATCTGAAAAGGAGGATTAATTAATGAACTCTCAAAGCTCTGATACCATGTAGAAATTCTAAGGCCTTGATGGCATAGGAATTTCATAAAATGGCTAAGGATCTAAGCACACAATTAACCTCACAGAGAATTGTAGAGAATTAGCATAATGAGAGAAGAAGAAGAATTAATGAACACACATTAATGAATGATCAATAAATGATAATTGATATTATTACATAGGTAATACATCCTTATAAAGAAAAAAGGAGTTGCATGAAGACAACTCAAGATAGCTCATAAAAGCAGGCTTACTAATTATGATAAACCCCTTAAAGCACTTTCCAATCTACCAAGCACCTCACGAGTTGGAAAAAGCATGAGTGAGTTGTCAAGGAGATGGAAATAATATGCGAATGGAGAAAAACTAATGGAGGATGGGTTGGAAACAAAAGCACCCAGTTTCCTAGTTGACTAGATTTTATCTTATCCATAGAAAAGAGGGATAAAGCAGAAAAACGCAGAATCTGCTATATGGTCCTGTATACTAATTCTAGAGGAACCCAGAATCAGAAATAACTCATTCCTAGGATATGCATGGCATGCATTGACTTTAAGTGGATGCCAACTAATTAAGCTAGTGGGTGAATAATTAATCATTATTGATTAATTATTTTATCCTAAGTGTATGAGTGGGTTTATTATATTCCAACAAAAGCAATCACATATTAATGGCTAATCATAACAAGTAAGATTACTTGTTATTCAACTCATCAACACATTGATAGGATGATAGCTATTTGGAATTAGATAAAAAGAATAAACTTGAATCATACATTCAAGCACAAGTATAGAACAGAAAAGAGATGGAACCTGAACATATAATGGCAAAAGAGCTTATATTAAATGATGAATAACATGAGAAACTTGATAACAATAAGGGTATAAAAGTCTACGAAGTAGAAACCCTGCTTCAACATAATCCTTAGGCTTTATAGCCTTTACAAAAATCTTTAGATCCTGAAAAGTTGGATCTGATTTACTAAAAATATATAACATAACTGTTTTGCAAAAATTTAGGTCAAAAACCCTAATTTAAGTGCTAGTCTATCTAACTCTAACACTTTGTTCACTCATTGAACTCTTTGATAACTGTAGTGATCACTAAAATAGAGCTATCAAATATTATCTGACAGATAAGCGACGGTTTGTAAAGAATAGGTAGGGTTTGTGACCCATTTCTCCTTGATCGCACCTTCAAAACTGGAACAGACCTCCTACACTGGTGCTTTTCATCAATTTTTAGCTTCATGATTCACCCCTGAGGTGTTTGTATCCACCAAAACTAGTTTTGTGTGTAAACATATCTTTCTACACCCTTTTGTGCTTTCGGTGGTTAAGGAAGCAGAATCTTGGGGCTGTTAGCTGTCGAAAGCTCTGCTTTCGGTGGCTAATGAACAGGTGTTGCGTTCACCTAAGCCACCAAAATATCTGTTTTCTGCAAAATTTAGTTAGCCTTTAATTAACCTTTTAAACCTTTTACCTCTATCCTTCTGGTATTTCTTCAATTTGCATAGGGCTTGGCAGAGAAACAACATGATGAGATGCCTCATGATCCTGAAAGCTTGCTGCTGCTTCTGCTAGGGTTTCTAGTGCAAAGTGATCTCGATAGCTAGGGTTTGAGTTGGAATTCTTCATTTGCAACCTCAATAGTCTAATCATCCTGTAGAGCCTGGTGTTTTCCTTCATAAATCTCAGATTCCGTTTTTGGCAGCAAGAAATACATCCCTTTCATTTCTAGAAGAGAATTATGCAATTGAGTATTTTTCTTAGTTAATATTGCATTAGTTCTTTTTATCTCTCTCTCTAAGACCTCTTGTTCATGTATTTTCCCTAACAGCTGGTTTATTCTCTAAGACCTAGGTTTTCTTGAGGAATTCTCTGCCATTGGTTCGTCTTGACCTTCCCTTGGTGTTGGTGAGGAAAAATCCTCATGTTCTGTTGCAGCCTATTTGGTTAGGTCAACTTCCTGCTCCTTTTCTTCTTCTGAATCTGAGTAGGGTAGGTTAAGTATATTTCCACTTTGTGCTGGGGCCTCCTTCTCCTTTCCACTGAAGTCCATATTTCTTTTGGCTTGGTTGGTTTTAGAAGTTGGAGAAGGCTGATCCATTGTCACTAGTGAGATAGCCCTCCTCTTCCTCTTTAGAATCCTGGGAGTGGTGGATTTATTTGAAGGGGACTTTCCTTTATCTTATGGCTGTAAGACTGTTTCAAACTCATTCTAGAATAAAAAATATGTCCATGCTATGTTTCTTCTTTGTAGCAATTCTTAGACAATGAGCTTTATTAGACCATGGTGAGATAACCTCCCTAAGATCTTGGTGGGTTGGGCTTTGACCTGGTGGGCCATCTTGGTTAGGCTTTTGTGGAGGTAGAAAGGTAGGTTTAAAGGGCTTCTGCCTGTAAAATGATTCATCAATTTAAAGTGATATATCATCACCCTATTATACCTTCCTTCATAGGTTATATAAACTAATATTTGTTTCAATAACTGCTGCCACTTCTCCTCAAGTCAGGTGGATGGGATGCTTTTCTTCCATACCACGTTTTTGTGCTCAGGATTTAAGTAAGACTTGAATTCCACATCCTTAGAAATGGTGGTCTTGAACCATTTATCCCCAGTCCTTGGGAGTTCTGTAACTTCTGCTATTAGGGTTTCATCGACCTGGAACTCTTCCTTTCCTATCAATGCCTTAGAGTCATCAAAAGAAAGAGCAAAGGCTTTTTCCACTTGTTGGTAGGAACCCTCAATTTTCTCACAGAACCTGTAACAACCTGCATATTTGAATAATTGGCATAGTTCTGGATGTGATTCAAGATAGCTAATGTCACCTAACTACTGTCTGAGTGCAGGTCCTCCTCCTTTCTTCATCTCTGGACTGTGCTTATAGTACCTACAAAAATCAAAATTCAAATTCTGTAAATGGGATTAGTGCGCTAGTTTCAGGTGGTCTGGATCAGTGACGATGCATGCAGGTAAATGTGGAGTGTATTGAGGATATGGTGCTTATTTTGAGGGATTAATCAATCGATTGGTACTTGAGTACAATGATGGTAAACTTTGGAGAGAACCAAGAGATAGCCAGCACAGCTATTATTTTTAATTGGGACTTGATGTTTCATGGTGGTTCTAATGCAGTTGTGGGACAAATGGAGTGTAGGCTAGGGTTTTGGTCTCTATCAGTCACTTCAGATCAATAATGACTTTTTTATTCACCAACTTATGATTTTCTGCAGTTCCCTAGTCTTTCGGTGGTTAACTGGTAGATCATGACGTGCCTCATTCTGACAGCGTTTGATTTCGATAAATAAGCTAACCATTTTTCCTTTTTTGGCCTTTTCGTCGGTTGAGGGAATATTGGGTCTAATTTGCAAGATGCCAAATGCTAGGATTTTCGGTGGTTAATGAACCATTGGCACATTCACCCAAGCCACCGAAATCTTCCTTTCCAAAATTTATCCAAAAACGTAGTTAATGAGCTTTCGGTGGTTAATGTCTTCTTGGACCAAATTTTTAAGCTGCCGAAAGTTGGGATTTTTGGTGGCTAATGAACTGTTGAAAAGTTCACCTAAGCCACCGAAAGCTCCCTTTCCAAAATTTTATAAAAATAACTTCAATAGGATTTTGATGGTTAATGCTTCGGAGTCCAAATCGTTAGCTGCCAAAAGCTGGGCTTTTCAGTGGCTAATGAACCATTGAAAAGTTCACCTAAGCCACCAAAAGCTAAACTTTCAAATTTTCTTGAAAAACAAAACACTAGCAATTCCAATTTTGTTAATCACCCAAACATCTTTCATAATATACCCTGAAATATTCACTAGTAAGAAAAATAAATTGTCCGAGTTTGACCTATTGAAAATTAATTTATTTAGGAGATAACAGGTTAGGTCACCCATGGGGTTGACTTGCTTTGACAGGTCACCATTGGCCTCAACTTACTAAGCAGGTGATCCATAATTCTATAAAATATGAATTTAAACCCATTGCTTCAGTTTGGTTGATGATTTGATTGTTGATGCTTATGAGACCATTACTTCTGAGTGTTATGCCTCAGATTACTGGGAGATAAGCCCCATCCTTCCATTCCCCTCTCCTTCCATCCCATTTTATTCCATTGTAGGTGTTTAGTGCTATCTTTCATGGAATGAAGTATTTACAAAGTTATTTTCATCCTCAATCAAGTTCAGCTCGAGCTCCAGTGAATCCCTAGCTTCACTTATGCTCATAGCCCCTTGCTAGTCATGATCTCGGCCTCCTGCCCCTTATTTTTGGAGAATATTTGTAATGGTAAATACATTATGTAATTTCTATTATTTAATGTCACAATATTCTGAAAATTACATTTATCAGGTCGAAATATCCCTGCCCATAAAGAATCTTGTCTCAGTTTTCCCTAAAAGGGCCTATTTTATCAATTTATGGGGGGGAAATGAACAAATATGAGTGCTATAAGGAATATGTCATGCTGGGGAAATGATTTAAGTGATTTTACCTGCTAATAAAACTTATATTTACCTCTTTTATAATTCTCATGTTTTACAGAAATCGATTTGACTTGATTTAACTGCTTTGTTAAGACCCTAGTTAGATTACTAGCTTTTAGTGACTAGTTTTGCTAAATCCTATATAAAATGAGTTTTGTAAACTCAAACTGATTCCTGTTAGTTATTGTGTGTCACTGAAATACCCAACTTCTCATATCCATATCCATAACCATTTTTCATTGGGTTCATACCACCTTTTTGGATCCTCCTCTGCGCAGGGTTTCCCTTGGCCAAAATTGTAGAAAAAACTCAAATTCATCCAAAAATTATTAGAAAACCCAAGAAATTATGAAATATATTTTTACCTATTATTTATTTTATAATAATTCTTTAAAAACCTTTTGATTTTTCCATAATCCCCTAGTTGAAACATGTTTAACTACTCTTCCTAGTTTCACGGTTTCGTTGCCTAGAAGCGTGGAAGTAGGTTTCCGCACAACAGATTATTAAACCTAAATGGAACCAGATATAAATGTGTTAGGGAAGAGGAAATTTAATGTATGAACTGTATTTTATTTCTTCCCACTGGTCACTTGCTTTGCCTGTAAAATTTCCCAGAAGAATTCCCCAATTTTCCCACTCCAAGAAGGTTTTCTGTGGAGTAATTCAAATTCAAAATTTTTAGTTTAAATTATAGAATTAACAAAGTGTTCAGGTATACAAACTAGAATTGGGACATCACAATGGTGTCATATCACTTTCCTCCACTCTTGTGGAAAGTAGGCTCTTTGTTGACTAACATTGCAGATCAGTAAGTCAAAATTGCAACCATGAGGGTGCTACCAGTGATTGAAGAAGAAGAGGTGAGCTATGTTAATGATGGATTGAAAATTTCAAGAGACCGTGATGTTTACTTTTGTGAAAATTAGGAGTATGAATATAGAATTTTTGAACCATCAATGGATAATCCTAAGAAGGATTTAGCAAAGATGATAGATGCAAGTGAAAACTTGCCCCAACACTACAAAGAGTATCTTGCATTGGAGGGAAATATTTGTAAATTTAATCCTTTCAAAGATTATTTTTATTTCAGATTTGTATTTGATTCCAAGGATGTGGATGAAAATTATTTCAATGGCATCAAATCATCCATAGAGGAACCAAGTTGTTCCAAATATGTGAGTAAGGAAGAAGAATGAAAATCCAAAAGAGAAGATGCAGCAAAGGCATCTGTTTGTCCAAGAATTATGAGATTGTTTGGGTGTTCTTCTAGCAGATCTTCCAAAAGTGGTGAAATGAGTACTATTCTAGAGAGTAAAGTTTCATCAAATTTCTTGGAGAAGCAATATCCACTGAAAAAACTTCCTTCGAAGGAGAAGGTAATGAACCTTATAGAGGAAGAAACATTTAGTGCTTCTAATGGAAGTATTGATGAGGAAAAAGAAGAAGAGCATGTTGGTATGGATATTTCAGATTGGAAAGATGAAGAGGAGGATGAGGGCCCAAACCCATTATAAATCATGGAAAAGGGACTTGTTTGAATTACTTCTTCAAGCGATGAAGGAAAAGAAAATATCCATGAGGTGAAGTGCAAATCACCACAAGGTGGATGGATAGGTGAAGGAGTTGAAGGTAAAGGCACTTTAAGTCTTTGGGTGGGTGATCTCCAGATCACTGCTCAAGGTTTTGGGTCATGTATGGGTGGTGAGAAATAATTTGGATCAGATCCAAAATAGGTACACAAATCATATTTACATTCACATTTTGAGCCACATAGTGAAGAAGAAAACAAGGCCACGCCGCTTAGGTGTGAACCAAAAAAATTGGTGGAGCAGGCCACCTTAGTATCACTTCAGAATGATTATAAGGTGAAAAAAATGGACAGTAAGATCTCTGTTTTTTACAGCAGCCATGTACACCCACAACCATATGATCCATGGAGGGAGGAAAATACTTCACTTGCATTTGAGGACTGCAATATGAAGGACAATTGTGAGAGAGATGAAATTACTCCTAGCTTTTTTGTTGGTGATAAAAAAACCATTGCAAAGGAGGGTGATGTTGTCAATGGTGGTGAGGGATATTTTATATCAGATCCAAAATAAGAACATATATCATATATAAATACATCAATGGAACTTCCCAATGAAGTGGAAGACAAGCCCCCACTAGTCGGGTGTGAACTAGTAAAGTTGAAGGAGAAATATTTGATGCAGAGAGATGAGCACAAATCAGAATTTTGGACTCTCTTGCAGCATGATGAAGCTGAAATGCCAAGGCATGATATTCTTTTTTATTCTTGTATATATCACATGTCATTCCATCCTTCAAAGATACCCTCCACTTCACACCATGGAAGTGATTTTGCAGAAAATTCAAAGGCTGACTTGTATGATGAGAATGAGTTTTGCATTGTGGATCCATGCCACAAGAAAAGTAGTATTATATGTTAGCTGTTAGAGGAAGAAACCTGGGTGCAATATCTTCTTTGTGAGATACATCATTTGAGTGGACCACTTAAGGAGGACAGAGAAAATATTAAATCAGCCTTGAAAACCCTTGTTGACATCAATGCCTTGGTGGCTAGATGTTGTTGGAAAGCTTCTGGAGGAGTGCATAGAACTGAAAGAAGGAATGGCCAAGATGAAGGAGAGATATATGAACCTATTTTCTGACATAGACCATCTCTTCATAATGGCTGAAATTTATCACTGTGCAGTCAAGAAGGAAGAAGAATGTTAGATTTTTATCATTCAAGCTAGCATTATGATCTTAGGATCTTTAACTGAGAGAATAACATGCATAGCAATAAAACACAAGAACAACACAAGAGACAAGAGACACAAAGAATTTTCCTCGGGGAAACCATAAAGGATAAAACCCCGTAACTTCCTCAGAGATAGAATCAGCACCAATGGTAGTAGCAAAACCTGAAAACATAAAGATGATCTCCACAACTTCTGTCTCTCTCTCTCTCACTGAGAGAGCTTCTCCTCTCTCACTCATGCGCCCCAATGAGTGAGTGTGTGTACGAGTATAAAAAATAAAGAGGCTCTCACTCTCTATTTATATTCTTCCGTTCACTTGGAACTCACTCCAACATGTCGGCCTCACTTAACAATTACTTATTAGAGCCGACATCTTTAGGAGTGTCTAATAACCCTAGTGCCCCACCACTTGTGGGGACTTTTCCTCCTCCAACCAATAGGAGGGTAACACAATGGTGGGGACTATTTCCCTGACTTACAATGACTCACCTAGGGTCGAATTGACTAGAATAGTCTAATAACCCAAGGGCCCCATAACTATGGGGACTTTAACCCTTGACCAATAGGAGGGTTACCCACAATGACTTGACATGACTTTCTCATTATAGAAACTTCCTAGAATAAACATCAAGGTATGACATGAATCAAATACATTACAATACATCCCTGAATGAACATCGGGTTACAATAGATAAGAAATACAAGTGAATACATTCCGAAGTTACAATTACATCAACAAAGAAGAAGTAGAAAGGCTCACTAATAAGTTAGAGATCACTAATGACTTATTGAAGAGCACACAAATATCCCTTAAAGAGTCAAATTTGTAGATATTTCAACTTCAAAGAAGATTTCACACCTTTCATGTTTCATGGAAGAAAATGTTTTGGGTATAATGGAGGGACCTCATATGGAGGACAACCATGAGGGAGGGGCAGATTTGCAAGTGTTTGTAAAGAGCCCCGATGAAGATTATTTTGGCCAAGAACCTATTGGTATGCAGAAGGGAATAAAGGAGTTCTTAGCTATGAGAAATATGGCTGAGGACATTTCAAGTGAATCAAAAAGCAAACATGATCATCTATTCAGGGATTGGGGAACTAAAATTATCACAGAAATAGAGGATACAAGATGTACTAGAATTGCTTGCACCGGTGAAGAGTTGTCTGACACATATGCTTGGGAAGAGACATATTCTGACAACTCCTTATGGATGGTAGAATCTGATATAGAGGAGGTGGCTGATCACATACCATATGGATCAGAAAACAAAAGTCCTTGTTCATCCATAGATTAGGTGGATAGAGACACCTTGGGAATAAAGGATGTGGGACGTAAAGAGTTTAATTTCTACAATAAGTTCTTTGGTGTGAATGGCATTGTCATGACATGTGGGCAGTTGCAAAGAATTAATTTGCAGCCATTGGATACCTCCCATACACATGCACATGAAATGCATTCTAAATTTTTTGTGCTTAAGGAATTTTGGGATGCAGATGATGAGTTCCAATCACATGACCATTGCTCGAGAAAGGATGACTTTTCTCATGGAAGGAGTCCTATTTTCAATGAAGAGTCAGAAGAGATCCCTTGTGTTGGACCAGCCCATGATGGGTTTGATGCATCCACACCTTTGGTGGGAACATTTTCTAGAGGTTTGTTTTACTATAAATCAGTCCACACTTCCAGTTCAGCATGCACACATAGGGATGAAAATTGGGTGAAGGGATTTTTCCTATTGATGCCACATGAGGAACAGGAGGTTCCCACATATTCCATTTATGACTTAATGGTTCAGCCATGTGGTATGAAAATTTCACCATTACCTTTCTATGTGTACATGAAACATCAGAGGCATCTATTTGATGTCTTCATCATGTATGGATATGAATGGAAGTTCCACTTGAGTCTGTTTGGTGGAACAAGTAGTATAATGTTGAGTTTTTGCACTAGAACAAACATAGCATTTGAGGAATTCCATGTCTTGTGGGAGAGTTTAAAAAATGTTCAGTTTGGCATGGGGAGAGATGAGATCTGTAACACCCCAGTTTTGACCCCATTACATTAGATGTATATGATGTATATATTGTAAAATATCATGGTGCGGAGCTAAACACCAAGGCCCCACCATTGATTGGTTATGCTATGTTTTGGATTTAAATTGTCACCGATGGTATATCAGGGCATGCGGCATACATATTAAGTTTTTCATCATGTAAATATGCATCTTTAATTAAAATGAACCCGACCATCTACACTCGCGGCAACTAAATTGAGAAGGGGCATGATTTTCACAAGGATAAGGGTGGGGAAATGTCAAACCTTGGGAAATGAGGGAAAAACCCATGTGTCACCACCTTGTCTCACCCAACCACCTCCATTAATAATTGCTACTGGTAGTTGAGGCAGTTATTGTTTGGAAGTGGGTGTGGCAGGACTGTCAGTCCTTGCCCACACACACACTCCACCCACGGTTGACTTCACACTAGCAAAAGAAACCACTGCCATCACTCCCGGAGGCATACGCTCTCTCCACAATAGTGCTGAAATGCTCACGCACTCCCCACTACGCAGGCCTCACAATTTTGCTATCCATCCATGTGCATAAGCAAAGCTGTTCATCTTCGCGCATGAACCAATGTCCGTTCATTATCCTCAAGCACAGGAATTTTCCTGGTTTTTTGAGTGATGCAATGAGTTGAGACCCGTGCTCTTTCATCCACGATTTGCTATGAAGGGCCATTCACGTTTTTGGCTGTCTCATAGACTGGTATGGTCGTGTAATTTTTCCCGTCATTTTAATGTTGAAATTGGAACCGTTGTTCTTCCTGTGAGTCATGGTTGCCGCCATTCTCCTCAAGATTTGTTGTGTGGTTGTGGTCTCCCTCACGTTGTGATTGTTGTGGTCTTGTTTATATTTGGGGTCTGGTGCAAGTTTCTCTCACACACAAACTATTTGGGGTCATTTTCCCATGTTGTGAGCTGTGCTCACTGATTACATTTCGGGGCTATTGCTTTTCCCCCATGTTCACTGATACGTTTGGGAATGTATAATTGGCTTGGGATTTTTTTCTCCCTGTTAAGATGTAATGACTAATTGATTGCCTGCTTGCAATGGTTGGTGTTTGGACTATGTTGGGAGCAGGGATGGGGGCTTGGTTTGCTTGATAAACTTGGTGGCTGGAAACCACACAGACAGAGCTAGAGGGCTGGCTTTCTTCTCCACAACCCTTGAATAGCACTGGAAGAGAATGCAGGGCCTGAGGGACTGTGTAGCAAAGAAGGGACTGATTCCTTGTGTTGGGTGTGTGTGGGTGTCTTAGAATCCAGGCTAGTTCTAGTGTAGGTGTTCTTGGCTCTGTAATGGGCTCACCAGCTTAGCATTTAGCCTTTCCCAACTCCTTGATGGCCTGATAAACCCAACTATGTTGGCTTGGCTGTGCTTTGTGTATCCTTGGCTATGTCTAAGCCTGCTTGTTCCCTTATTCCTTGGAGAATCATGCCCATCTCGGGGGTGGCAATATTGCTGAGAGATTAAGGAGCATGCTGGCCTATGGTTGGGTGGAATGTTGCAGCGACGTAGCTGGTTGCGGAAGGAGTTCTTCATAAGATAAGTAATCTTGCCTATTGTACTTCTGCAACCATATTTACTGTTAATGAATGTGATGAACATGTTGAATGAATGCATGTATGAATGTACGTTGAATTCCGCCATGTCTGATAAATAATTGTAGCTGTGTATGATAAACAATTGCATTTGTGCATGTTTTATTTCAATTCATTTCCTTTCAGCATTCTGTTTCAGCAATTCTAGGAATTCACATGTTCATGGGGATGGTAGCCCAGATGGTTAACACCATGGTCACGTCCTCTTCGCCGGTCAGAGGGATGGGGACGTGACAAGATCCCAATATTGTGGTATGATTTTCATAACCTCATTTTCCTCCTCTACAATGATAAAATTTTGTTGTTTTTATTGGTGGGTGGAAGGAGGCAGATAAAACCAAGGGATCCAGGAATTCTTAGGAATGATAGAGTTCAAAAGGTGGCAGAAAAATTTGGGTCCTTCCAGAGGAGGTAGGGGGATCTGAGAATTCTACTCAGTTACTTTAACTGAGTTGGCAATTTTTCTAAAGGAAGTGGCATCAGAAAAATGGCTGTGATCAGAGTGGTGTAGCAAAAACATGGTGGAAAAATTTGCAACACTCTATGGTGCTTCTGCTTGGGGACAAGTAGATTTGGGAGGGGAGGACTGTCA
Source organism: Pseudotsuga menziesii (assembly GCA_001517045.1). Lineage (NCBI taxonomy): Eukaryota > Viridiplantae > Streptophyta > Pinopsida > Pinales > Pinaceae > Pseudotsuga > Pseudotsuga menziesii. The sequence goes on from LPNX010515401.1 coordinate 85,496, forward strand.
TGTCCCCTAAAATTGACCATTAAAAGTGTTGACCATACTAAGTTCCTAGGATCTTAAGTTGTTGTTAATTATTCCTCCTAGGATGAATTTTTACTAATAATTGTTCTAAGGCATGTATTTAATTTTATTTCAGCAATTTTATTTATTATGCACAATAATGATGTGGAATTAATGCTTCCATGTCAGGAGGGCGCATTGGGGAAAGCTAGTAAACATTCCTTGATAAAAATAAGAAATTCCATGACAAAAGCAAGCAGGATAATAAAGGGAAGTTGCCTAAAAGCAGAAAAAGCAGACATAGGTAAAAGTAGGAAAGTATTTCAAAGGGGAGGGCTCAGTTTCCTCTTATGGAACTTAGAAAAGCTATAAGAGAAAAGCAGGAAAGTTTTTGAAGGAAAGAAAGAGTTTCCTTATGACCCAAGTGTTGTCGCCTTTCACACACCTAGGTTACATGGCATAAATATTCAAGCCACTCGGTGTGTCCTTGGGGGCAAGTCTTGAGTCAAGGTTGTCACCTTGTTCTTGACTCCTCCGTTTAGGCTAACTCCTAACGAAGACAAGGGGGGTAGGCCCTATTAAATTACTAAGTCTAATTTCTTAGTGTGATGGTGTTATATTAATTAAGTTGTTTAGGAGTTTTGAAACTAACCAGTGGAAACAAAAGATAACAAGATGCAAGATTTAAAGCACATAAGCATAGTAATGACACTCAAAATATATATATACTTGAAATAAACGATCAAATAAATCAACAGTGCCTTAAATGGAGTCAATAGAGAAAACAATGTGCTTGCATGCACTTGAAAGAATGTTTTGCAAATGTATCCTGGTAGATTTTAAATTAATGTGGAATGTGAATGAATTAAATTAGGCGAAAAAGGGACTCTAGATATACCCGAGGGGTACTTTGAGTATGTCCAAAAGTGAACTTTCATGGCTACCCACAAGGTGTTTGTGGGATGAAATGGAGTCTAGGAGACTATTGTTTTTAATGCACCCTTCAGGGTGTGACAGAGATCGGCGCCTCGAGGTCACTTTCCAGTTGTTCCCACTCCTTTGGGTATTTTGCCACCGTTTACAGTTCGTTTGAGGCATTGGATTTTCGCATGATGGTTTGTCAATTTGGGAGGTGAATACTAATTAATATAGTCTATCAAGTGCTTTTGATGAAGCTTGACTGATCGGATGAACTGAATCCAAGTACAGAGCATACACACTGGAGTCTTTGTTATTTTTAGTAAGTTTTAAAAGAGGTGTTCTTATTAAAAAGAAAACCCTCTTTCGGTCCAAGTGGACCTCAATCGGGGAATCAAGGAGGGGTTGATTTTATTATTATTATTAATATAATTAATGAAAATGGAATCAAAGATACACAACACCAATTTTCTAATTAGTCCTACGACGCACCTCTTTACCCTTGTGGGTCAATCGGGAAGTCATGGGGTAAGTAGTATGATTACTTTTGAATTGAAAATATGGAAAAATGAAAAATATTATCAAATTATACAATCCTACATGTCAATACTAAACTAGAACAGAAAAAAGGGAAAAATACAGAAAAGTGAAACAGACGCAGATCCCCCTTGGGGGGATGGTGAATAGGCTCGAAAGAGAGCCTATTCGAAAAGATTTTTATTTTTATTATAAGAAACTAAAATATCAGAAAAATGAAATTAATCCACCTATTCCTTATATGAAATGAGACCAAAGGTTTACAAATTTCAAAAAATTGAAATTTTGGGAAGACGGAGACCCCCTAGGGGGTTTCGAATGGTCCAAAAATGATTTACGGACAGTGCATTCTCCTATTTTCTGTTAAAAATGCTAAAAATAAACAATATTATCACAATTAAATATTCCCAAAATTAATTTGAAAGTACTTTTGGATGAACAAACGTTTTACCCAAAAATTCTAAGTTAAAACTAGTTTTTAAAGAAGCGGAAAAGGAACCAAGGAAAGCAAGCTTTCCTTGGGATCTTGGCATTATTTGGGGGAATAAAATATGGAGCACTTAAATTAATGAATATAAATTTTTATATTCTAAGGAAACAACCATGCATTCAACAAGCTTTTGATGTACTTTCATAGGCTTGAAAAATGACAATTTTCCCTAAAACTAGATCTAGAATGCTTGTAATTTTTTTTTAGGAATGAGATCTAGTTTATGATATTTAAGGAAGAAATATATATGTAAAATAAACTCTGAAATTGATGGATCTAAAAATTTTTAAATATGCAAACAAGTAACCGGACTGATTTTAGAAAAAATTGGAGGAAGAGGAAAAGAAGAGCATTTGTTGTTGGAAGCCTTGGAGATCAACCGTGGAGCTTTCCGGTGAAATGTTGAGGGACTATGATGTTGAATGGTTTTGGATATAGTGAATAATAAATATATATCAGCATCCTCTCCAAGCTAGGAACCTGTAACTGAATCCAAAGACTTTCCAAAATACTTGTGAGATCCGGTTAATACATACATAGAGATTTCATAATAACATGCATATAAACTTATAAAACATGATGAATATAGATCTCTAAACATGCATTAAAAAGGAAAGAGATGCACAATAAACTTATTATCAATCTTACCAATGAATCCACAAATAATCAGCAAATTATGAACATAGATACAGGTTACCTCAGTAAAACATGGCAATGCTCATCCACACATACAATGACATGACACCATATTGCCTCCAAAGCTTCACTTTATTCCAATAGAAAAATATATTACACAATATTACAACAGAAATAGCTCCTCAATCCAACTCTTACTAGTTTGGAAGAGGTAGCCTGAGCTTTATTTATACACAAAATTGAAAGAGTGGGCACAATTCCCCATAAAGGAGGCTAAATTTCAACTCTAGATCTGTCCAGATCACCTCCTTCAGTCAAGGATTTGTCAGATCTAGTCAATCTGGTGCCGATGAGATTGATTTCAATCAAATCGGTTGAGAATCCATTGATCTAACATTTTGGATTTGCTCCATTATTCATCAATTTATTAATTAAAATAAGCAATAATTCATTTTTTGGGGCTTTCTGACCTGAGTGATGGAAAATGAATTAAAACTAGAAAATAGTGAGTCTATAGGTTTACAGGGCACTCTTAGCTTGAAAATGAGCACCTACATGAATGAATCTAACTTTCGAGCCCACTTTTATTACAAAACCAATTTTTCCAATTGAACTATTAAAAAATAGCCTAAGTTTTGGAAAAATTAAATTTTAATAAAAAACACTGAAAAAATTTAAAAATTTAAAAATTTAAAAAACCTAGGGGGACTTAGACATGTTCATATGACTCAACCATAATGCCTAGCATTTTTATACATTGACCGATAGACTCTAATAACCTCAATAGGCTTAAATGCCAAGCCGAGCACCCCAACTTTGGAGGTATTGAGTGAAAAACTTAGAAATTATCAGTCGTTTATTCAACAATCAATAATAACCAAGGGGAAAAACACCCTGGGCTGATCAGATTGACAAATAAAGTCTAAGAGACCGAGTCTTTTACAAACACTATCATGCTATAACATTTATTACAACTCCCCCAAGGGGGTATGAACATGTGATAGAGTACAACAAAGTTTCCCAGAAGCAAGGATGAAGGTCTTCTGAAGTCCAAACAAGTTATCCTTTTCCGGTTCACCAGGTTCACTTGATAAAAAACCACTAAGTACAAGTTAGGTGGTAACATTCTAGCTCGAACAATGGGACGTGTGCTCGATCTGGTCTTAAGGCAAGGAGAGGATACGAGAACACTAGAATCTCTAGTTTATATACACTATAAAAACATCTCAACTAGACAAGAAAACCTCAGTAGCACAAGCAAATCTAGATGAACCATTAAGCTGATTTATTTAAACAAAATAAATGTAATTAACTAATGAAAAAAACGTTTTATTATAGCTAAGTACAAAACATAAATGCAGAAAGTAAATTCTCTCTTTTAGGAGCTTATTTTCCTACTCTAAGCATGATATAAAAAGGTTATGTGTAATAAAAAATTCCAATGTAACCACCTAAGCATTTTATTAACATAATTTTTTTTCCTTGTCTTTGGTTACCGGCCAAAGTAAGGATACCTTATTCAGAAAATGCAAATGTGCGTGATGATTCAGAATGGGCCGTATGGATGGGAGATCATAGGCATGAATAATGTCATAAAAATTCTTCCCCAACTTGTATGTGCTCATGCAAGCCGCTTCTATCCATGACTGGATAGGACTGATATACCAATCAGAATGATGAGGCATATTGACTACATCATCATATTGATCACTAGGGATTATCAAATGATAACTCATTGCACAAGCCCCAAGTAACTCCAAATCATAAGGCACCTCTATATGTGAAAAATATGGCTGAGACTGATATTCCACTAACTGCATCACATCTGACTTTTCACAACATTGCTTCTCAATGTCTTCATTACTGATACCCTTGTGCAACTCTACATGATATGACTCTGAATGATCACATGAAAATTTTGAATGCTCCTCTTCCATATTGAGGTTTTCCCAAGAATCCATATCTGTGCCTCCCTCTATGGACGTATCGTAGATTGGACTTCCAAAAAATTTTGAATAGACACTCCCCTTGTTATACATATAATGGATGGGATTCTCCATAGTATTTTCACAAGTTGGATTATCTATGAAATTCCAATAGTCATCACTCCCATCCATGTCATATGTGGGGGACTCTTCATCCATGGAATCATGCTCCTGCCTATCCATGTATTTCTTGTATTCATAACAATCTTCTTCAGAAAAAATGTTACAAGGCAATAAACTTTCCAAAACCTTCATCAACATGAGGAGAACAAGGTCTAGTGCCACCACACACCATATTGATCTTATCATAAGTTTCTTTATAGGCTTCTGTTATGATATCATGGGGAGGATCTTTAATATTATATTCAATCAAGAAAATTTTTTGGACATATTCAATGGGATCACTTGGGATCTGTTGCTCAGGGGGTTTCTCTAGAGGGATTTCTAAAAAAATATCAGCATTGCAACACACTTGAGAATACCCCAAATCTTCAATGTTTTCAGCTATGGTGACATGAGGAGAGTCTTCAACATTGTGTTCCATCATGGGCTCCTCTTGAAGCTCTTCAATAGGATCATCCTGGATTTTCCCTTCCTTAGAATATTGTTGTGTATTGGGAGATATCTCATATTCTTTAATAAGCCACTTAATTACTTCCTTTTTTGAATGACTATGAGGAAACTCTTTGATGGGAGTATCATGGATCTCCTCTTTACTTAAATTTTCAAGAAGTGATTCCAAGTCTTCAATACTTTGTATCATGGAAAAAGGTCCATCATATGTTTCCATGTGATACTTTATCCCAGATAGGTAGAAGGTACAGATCTTTTCAAGGAACTTTTTCAAACCATTCATACTACCCCTACCATCATGATACTGCTCTAAAAACATCCAAAGGAATCTTGGAAATGAGGTTATACATTTATTAGGAAGTCCCTGATAGAACCAGCAACAAGCCTCACCCCAAAAAGTACCAGCAAACATTTCCATCATATTGTCTTCATGAAGAACATTGGAGTCAACCATCAACTGAAGGAAATATTTGACATGCCAAATGGCTGAATCACCATAATTTCCATGAAATACTGGAAGACATTTATATGCATCCCTCACACCATTACAACAGTTAGGAAAACCTAGGATGTTTGAGAAATCGATAGGCTGAAGAATTCCAGTTATCTGGGAACCATATTTCTCCTTTAATTCATCCATATCAAAAATTAATAGTATGCATTTGATATAACCATTAAACCTTGTACTAAAAAGGTGGAGCTATCAAGTGATGAGATTTAAAGGTTTTAACATGTCATGTGGGCTCATATACACACAACAAAACTTCACAATTTTATGAGATAATAGGGTTTTATCCCTTCAACGAAGTCGCCATGTGAGATTAAAAACATACATTTAATAATTCTCACAAGAATATTTTTTTCTTTTCTTTGTAAAAAATAAAAAACTGAAAAAATTTAGTGGAGTCGCTAGATGAAAATTAAAGATCTACTCTAAGCATTCATTAAACAAAGAAAAAAAACAAAAAAGGAAAAAAACAAAAGTCGTACTCGAGAATAAAAAAGATTTATCCCCGGCAACGATGCCAAAAAGTGTTGCACCTTTCACACACCTGGGTTACATGGTAGAAATCTTCAATCCACTCAGCATGTCCTTGGTGGAAATTCTTGAGTCAAGGCTGTCACCTTGTTCTTGACTCCTCAGTTCAGGCTAACTCATAATGAAGCCAAGGGGGGTAGACCCTATTAAATTACTAGGGCTAATTTCTTAGTGTGATGGTGTTATATTAATTAAGTTGTTTAGGAGTTTTGAAACAAACCAGTGGAAACAAAAGATAACAAGATGCAAGATTTAAAGCAAATAAGCACAATAATGACACTCAATATA
>LPNX010515401.1:92753-121757 GCA_001517045.1 Pseudotsuga menziesii
TTGAAAGAATGTTTTGCAAATGTCTCTTGGTATATTTTAAATTAATGTGGAATGTGAATGAATTAAATTAACCGAAAAGGGGATTCCAGATATACCCGAGGGGTACTTGGAGTATGTCCAAAAGCGAAATTTCATGGCTACCTGCAAGGTTTTTGTGGGATGGAATGGAGTCTTGGAGACTATTGTTCGTAACACACCTGTCAGGGTGTGACATAGATCGATGCCTCTAGGTCACTTTCTAGTTGTTCCCACTCCTTTGGGTATTTTGCCACCATTTACAGTTTCTTTGAGGCGTTGGATTTTTGCCTGATGGTTTGTCAATTTGGGAGGTGAAGAATAATTAATCTAGTCACTCAATTGATTTTTATTTAGCTTGACTAATCAGACGAACCGCATCCAAGTACATAGCATACACACTGGAGTCTTTGTTATTTTTAATAAGTTTTAAAAGAGGTGTTCTTATTAAAAAGAAAAACCTCCAGGAATCTCTTTAGGTCCAAGTGGACCTCAATCAGGGAATCAAGGAGGGGTTGATTTTATTATGATTATTAAAACAATTAATGAAAATGGAATCAAAGATACACAACACCGGTTTTCTAATTAGTCTTACCACGCATCTCTTTCCCCTTGCGGGTCAATTGGGAAGTCATGGGGTAAGTAGTATGATTAATTTTGAATTGAAAATATGGAATAATGAAAATTATTATCAAATTATAAAATCCTACATGTCAATACTAAACTAGAACAGAAAAAGGGAAAAATACAAGAAAGTGAAATGGACGTGGATCCCCCCTGGGGGGATGGTGAATAGGCTCGATAGAGCCTATTCGAAAATATTTTTATTTTTATTAGCAGAAATTAAAATATCATAAAACTGAAATTAATCCACCTTGTCCTTATATTCAATGAGGCCAAAGGTTTACAAATTGCAAAAATTTGAAATTTTGGGAAGACGGAGACCTCCTAGGGGGTTTCGAATGGTCCAAAAATGCTTTCTGGAAAGCGCCTCCTCCTCTTTTATGTTACACCTGATAAAAAAAAACAATATTATCACATTTAAATATTCCCAAAAGTACTTTGATATTACTTTTGGATGAAAAAATGTTTTACCCAAAAACTCTAAGTTAAAACTAGTTTTTAAAGAAGCGGAAAAGGAACCAAGGAAAGCAAGCTTTATTTGGGATCTTGGTCTGATTTGGGGGCAGAAAATATGGATAAATTAAATTGATGAATATAAATTTTTATATTCTATGGAAACAACCATGCATTCAACAATCTTTAGATCTACTTTCACAGCCTTGAAAAATGACAATTTTTTCCTAAAACTAGATCTAGAATGCTTGTACATTTTCTTTTAGGAATGAGATCTAGTTTATGAGATTTAAGGTAGAACGATCTATGTAAAATAAAATATGAAATTGATAGATATAAACAATTTTAATGCTGCAAACAAGTAACTGGACTGATTTTAGAAAAAATTGAAGGAGGAAGAGGAAAAGAAGAGCATTTGTTGCTGGAAGCCTTCAAGATCAACCGTGGAGCTTTCCGGTGGAATGTTGAGGGACTATGCCTTTGAATGGTTTTGGAGAGAGTGAATAAGCAAAATAGATCAGCATCCTCTCCAATCTAGGAAGCTGCAACTGAATCCAAATACTTGCCAAAATACTTGTGAGATCCGGTTAATACATACATAGAGATTTCAGAATAACATGCATATAAAATGATAAAACATGTTGAATCTAGATCTCTAAACATGCATCAAAAATGAAAGAGATGGCCAATAAACTTATTAACAAACTCCTTTCCTATCAATATTATAATAAACTTATTATCAATCTTAGCAATGAACCCATAAAAAATCAGCAAATTATGAATATAGATACATGTTACCTCAGTAAAACATGGCAATGCTCATCCACACATACAATGAGATGACACCATATTGCCTCCAAAGATTCAATTTATTCCAATAGAAAAATATATTACACAGTATTACGACAGCAATAGCTCCTCAATCCAACTCTTACCAGCTTGGAAGAGGCAGCCTAAGATTTATTTATACAGAAAATTGAAACCCCAACCCAGAGGGGGTGCAAATCCCAAGGAGATAGACCACTGTAGCTAAAGGAGAGTCCATCAATGACTAATATGAAGCTGAACTGAGCTTCCACTGAGTCTACTTGTCAATCAGGGGGCTGATTGAGCTGACGCATCAACCTGCTGACTGACACATCAACCACAGAGCTTCCAGAATAGCCCACATGTGTGGAGGAGAGAGAGAGGGTGCAATTCTCCATAAAGGAGGCTAAAGTTCAACTCTGGATCTATCCATATCACCTCCTTTAGTCAAGGATTTGTCATATCCATTCAATATGGTGCCGATGAGACTGATTTCAATCAAATAGGTTGAGAATCCATTGATCTAAGATATTGGATTTGCTTCATTATTCATCATTTTATTAATTAAAATAATCAATAATTGATTTTTTGGGGCTTTCTGACCTGAGTTATGGAAAATCATTCAAAACTAGGAAATAGTGGGTCTATATGTTTACAGGTTTCTCTTAGCTTGAAAATGAGCACTGTTGGAGTAGGGTCCCACAGCTACAGGAAAAGCTGCTATATCGGGACAAGAAAGTCAAAGGTAACAGTACCTGAGTGGTCGAGAAGAGAGAGCTCACCCACTGCACTTAAGGCGGTGACGTAGATAGGAGGGCTCAACTACCCTCATAAATGGAAAAGGAGCAATGGGCTGAGGTATTGAAGACGAAGGACAGAAAAGGAAGTGGCTCCAGTACCCACAATCAGTGCCGAGAAGTGTGGAATACTACAGGAAGCTGTGGTGTGACAGAAAGTGGCAGCTCAAAGTACAGATAAGCTGACTATCACAGTTAGGGTTTTTGGGTTACTGTTGGGATATGCCCACAGTGTTGTAATGGGGACACCTTTGGGATGCCTATAAAATCATGTATCTTGTATTGTAAAAGGGTAGCTAGTCAGCCAATTAGAGAGTCAGTTGGTCTATTAGCTCATAGGCAATCGAGCTCTGGTTCTGTATTCAATCTGTAATTATCTTACTGTAATTAGTAGTTGGCTCATAGAGCATGTATGTAACAATCCCCAGGGATTGACAAAGAGAGAGAGAGAGAGGAAGAGTATATTGTAAGAAGGAAATATAATAAGAGAAGAGATCTAACAGAGAAGGGCTCCCAGCTATGTGAGCGGAGTTTCCGAGAAGATCTCAAGCTGCATATGAGGTTGCAGCGGAACTGTGTTTACTCTCTCAAGATATAATATATAAACCAGTTCCCATGGACGTAGCTTCTACCCTGGAAGTGAACCATGTAAAATCAGTGTGTTGTGTGATTGATTCATGGTATTTGTGTCTACTTATTGCTATATGTTATTCATTACATGAAATTTTCTTATAGTTAATGTATGTATGCTATCTTTCAGTTTACAGTAGCATAGAGGTTTACATGCAAGTTGAGAGTATCAAGTATTCTGTATATGAGTTTATCAGTACTTGATTCACACAGTAATAGTTACAGTGTTGAGTGATTCTAGTATACTTATTCCGCAAGTTGAGTATAGTTGATGTTGGGTGTGTTGAACTATGAAAGTTTAAGTAAGGTTGTTTAACACCTTGTTGAAGGTTAACAGAGTTATTCTACCTGCATGAGAAAGCCTTGGGCCCTAAGAGTCATATTGAGTTTGACTGTAGATATATCGTAGTGTAGAAAGGCGATATCGCACTGTCAGAGGAGTTGCAGTGTGAGATATCGTAGATAGTGGGTTGAGTGGAAGGGAAGGCTGCGCATCGTTCGAGAGACTGCGATGCGATAAGGGTCGTTCCCCTATCAGAGCCACCAAGGAAGAGAGAATAGCACTACGCAGAGAGATCCCGCTGGTTAAGAAGAGTCGTAAGACCCTATGATGCGACAAAACCTGGTTGAGGACACTTGAGTCTTCATCCAACCCATAAGATCACTTCGGGTGAGACTTCAGGCCGCTCTGTGGTCTGTCGTCGAAAGGGCCAGTGAGCTAGGGGTATTGTTGGTATATGTATACAAGTAAACCCAGGTCTGCCCATGTAGTCAGCCAACAAGCACCTACATGACTGAATTTGACTTTTGAGCCCACTTTTATTACAAAACCAAATTTTCCAATTAAACTATTAAAAAATACCCTAACTTTTGGAAAAAATAAATTTTAATATAAAACACTGAAAAAATTTAAAAATTTAAAAATTTAAAAAACCTAGGGGGACTTAGACATGTTCATATGACTTAACCATAATGCCTAGAATGTTTATACATTGACACATAGACTCTAATAACCTCAATAGCCCTAAATTCCATGCCGACCACCCCAACTTTGGAGGTATTGAGTGAAAAAATCAGAAATTATCAGTCGTTTATTCAACAACCAATAATAACCAAGGGAAAAAACACCCTGGGCTGATCGGATTGACAAATAAAGTCTAAGAGACCGAGTCTTTTACAGACACTATCATGCTAGAAAATTTATTACAACTCCCCCAAGGGGGTATGAACATGCGATATAGTACAACAAAGTTTCCCAGAAGGAAGAATGAAGGTCTTCTAAAGTCCGAACAAGTTATCATTGTCTGGTTCACTAGGCTCACTTGATAAAAAACCACTAAGTACAACTTAGGTAGTAACACCAGGAAAAGTAGAAAGCTGTCATATATCAAAAGAGGAAGATTTTGACTAAGGGAGGGCACAGTTTCTAATTTTGAAGGATTATTTGGACTTGGAAATAATTCCACATGGTCCTACTTGCATAATTTCCCAAAGGGGGCACTTTTGTGGCTAGGGTTAGGTCACCCATGGGGTTTACTTTCTCTCACAAGTCACCATTGGCATCAAATTACTAAGAAGGTCATCCATAATTCTATAAAAGATGAATTAAAACCCATTTATTCAGTTTGGTTGATGATTTTATTGCTGATTCTTATGAGAGCATTGATTTTGAGCATTGTGCCTTAGACTACTGGGAGATGAGCCCCAGCCTTCCATTCCCCTCTCCTTCCATCCCCTTTTCTTCCATTGCAGGTGTGTAGTTCTAGATTGCATGTATTAGAGTATTTATAGAGTTATTTTCAGCCTCCATCAATTTCAGGTCAAGCTCTGATAAAGCCCTAGCTTCACTTATGCTCATAGCCCCTTGCTGGTCATGATCCGGGCCTCCTGCCCCTTATTTTTGGAGCATCTTTGTAATGGTCAGTACATTATGTAATTTATGTTCTTTAATGTCATAATATTATGAAAATTACATTTATTAGGTCTAAATATCCCTTCCCATAAAGAATATTATCTCAATTTTCCCTAAAAGGGCCTATTTTATCAATGTATGGGGGGGGAAATGAACAAATATGAGTGCTATAAGGAATATGTCATGCTGGGGAATTGATATAAGTGATTTTAAATGTTATAAAAATTGATATTTACCTCTTTTATAATTCTCATGTTTTACATAAATCGATTTGACTTGATTTAACTGCTTTCTTTATACCCTAGCTAGATTACTAGCTTTTAGTGACTAGTTTTTCTAAATCTGATATAAATTGAGTTTTGTAAACTAAAAATGAGCCCTGTTAGTTCTTGTGGTTCAATAAAATACCCAAATTCCCATATCCATATCCATAAAAAAATTTCATTGGGGTCGTACCACCATTTTGGATCCTCCTCTGCGTAGGGTTTCCCTTGGCCAAAACTGCTGAAAAAAGTCAAATTCATCCAAAAATTATTAGAACACCCAAGAAATTATGCAAGATGTTTTTACCTATTATTTATTTCATACTAATAATGTAACATCGTTTTCAAGTTTCCATAATCCCCTGGTTGAAACAGGGTGAACTACTCTTCCTAGTTTCACGGTTTGGCTGCCCAGGAGCATGGAAGTAGGTTTCCGCACAACGGACTTTGAAACCTAAATGGCACCAGATATAAATGTGTTAGGGAATAGGAAATTCAATGTATGAAATATCTTTTATTTCTTCCCACTAATCACTTCCTTTTCCTGTAAAATTTCCCAAAATAATTCCCCAATTTGCCTACTCCAAGAAGGTTTCCTGTGGAGTAATTCAAATTCAAATTTTTTAATTTAAATTACAAAATTAATAGAATGTTTAGGTATACACACCATAATTGGGATATCACACGATACCACTTGTTGGTTGGAATGCAGTGACAGGTGTCTAATCTACTTTCAGTTAGACTCAGTCATCCATTGCACTCCAACTTCAGTTAGGACTCAGTTGAGTCAATCAGGACTTGATCAGTTGGTTAACTAAGTGTGTTTACTGTGGCTTACAGTCAGTTAAGATACACCCATTCATTCAATTCGAATTAATTCCTTGGGAATTCGAATTTTATTGGCATTCATGCATCTTCCATGATCATTGTATTGTATTATTCATTCTTTATTGATTATACAGAGTTGCTACTTCCATTACAGCACCATTATGCCAATTTTATGCTTAAATGTCTGAAATATTTTGTGAGACTGTGTTTTAGTCCCTAGATTACTATGAAAGATCAATATAATTGTGTTCAGAAATCTTCCAAATGTCAAATTGAAGAAGTTCAAATACCTACCTAAAAAATACTTAGGAAAATGTCAGCAATGTAAGGATTAGTTCAAATTAGTAGAATGAAAGGAACATAAGGCCCAACATCCATGCCTAGTGGGAATTAGTAGCTGAGAGATAAAACATGTTTATGTATTTTGAAACACCTATGGTCATGGGTTGTTTGCAGTAAAAAATAAACAACATTGGATCATGATTGAAGCCAAAGGATGAATAGTCAAATTTTAGGTGAAATACATGGTATTAAATGAACATGTGGAAACTATAAGAATTCACCAAAAAAAGCAAATCCATAAACCTCGGCTTGTTTTATTTAATTCAATAGGTGGCTGAATAGTGTAATGCAAAATCAAACATGCATTTTAATTCCATATTTAATGACATAATATGAGTATGCAAATTCTCTTTTCAACAGATTTGCTCGAAGATCTTTGTGGCAAACATTTCTAGCAAATCGATTGTGCCAAAGGAAAATGGATCCACATTTTTAGGTAGAGTATTGTGAGATAGATCAACTTATTTATGCATTTATTTCCATATTACAATCAATATTGTCAGAAAGAATCTATATATTCAAATATCGAATACAAATGGAAAGTCTAGAAGGTCAATAACAAAACAAATTCTAGACTATCAGGCAGTGGACTAGGAATCGAGGGATCGGGTGGCAGTTAAATAGAGATTTCCATAGTTTTTGTGATTGAAACTCGGATATAATTTATTTCTAGATAGAATCGAATTCCTAATGTTGTCAATAATTTGTTCTTTTTATTTTATTTATAAAATATGATCATTTTGATGAAAAAGAGGAGAGTTCCAGCAAAGGGTTGAGGTAGGGTTAGAAAGAGCTACTACTGTTGTTTGCAGGCAGACATGTATTTATTTTGATTCCCTTAATATGAAGAGATGCTTTGGAGTGAATACAGTCGAGATGAGCCTTATTTTGTTTTATTATGAATTTATAAATGATGTGTTGTTCATAATTTTGTTTTGTGTATGGTCCTTATGCATCCATACTAGAATTCTTATGAGTTATATAGATGTTTATTAAGGATCTGGAATGGGATTCGCTTACCTTTTCTATAAGTTCACACTCGCAAATATTTCTATTACAACATGTTACATTTATACATCTGTTGCACTCATTTCCCATGTCATATTTACCTGATCTCTGTAATGCTTACATGTTCATAAACTCTCATACATATCTACTTTTTCCACATCATTAAGATTTCTCTAAGCTTGGATCTCTTGCAGTCGAAAGTTAAATTTAGTGATAACATATTCTGCGTCGTTGCAGGGGACAAAGGAGTGAATATATCTTCCCTAGGAAGAATGATAATGAGTATATCTAGTCTTTGATGGTGAATGAGGGATGGTGACATAGTGACTACAAATTATTCACTTGGCGACTCCAACTTCTGCAGATCCATATTTCAAAGATTCACTGATGGTTTCATTGGACTAATGAGTACTTCATATGTTGCTTCTATTGTTTCAAGGTATGCATGTCTGTATTTTATAGAACTTCCTGGTTTTCTGAATCTTCTTCCTACAGGTGAATATTTGTTGAGAAATGGTCCTAAATTCAATGGAGAAGATATGTGTTTAGCTGTGAAACATATTTCTAATTTCCATGAATTTACGGAGATACTCAAAGTTAAACATGAAGATGTTTTGATTAGACTATTCTATGATTCATTACAAGGAAAGTGTAAAATTTGGGTTGAATATTTGTCTGTTGGTTCAATCAGATCATTAACATATTTTTGGATTGTCTTTTTGAAGACATGGATGGAGAAGACCGGATTTAGGGCGGAATATCTTTCCATCCAAAATTTTAGAGAATGGAATGATATGTGCACCGATGAGGAAATAGATGAGAATTTTTCTTCTCTTTTGTCTTCTTATTTAAAATCAAGCTCATGTAAACCAAAATCTAAAGTCATCTTTTTAGAAGAATTTTCCAAGTATATTGAGAACGAGATTGAAGCTTTAGAGGTCAAAATATAGTCTCAAGATTCAAATTATCAAAGCCTATCTTTTAAAAACTCATTTCAATTGTCTTTTGATATTAAGATTGAGCATAAAGACATGTTTGATGATCCAAAACTGAAACACTGGTATGGTAGAAATTGCACATGGTGGTATAACCCGGTAGTTGAATATATGGAGTAGTTTTTCAACTCAAGTCATTTTTTTGGTTTAGCTCTAAAGATGGGTTTCAGACTCATGATGAGATGCCTATAAATTATTCAATTTTTATCTTTCTGAAGCATATTTCAAGGGTTCAATTGCTAAGTTAGTTCTTAACCTGGCTTCACTGGAAGCATAATTTTACTTGACTAAGTTGCAGATTTGGTTAGTGTAGGTAGCGTAGGAAATACGTGCACTTCCCGAGCATATGCTTTCCTTTAGTTTGCAGTGAGAAGTTTTGCTTTTAGAATATATGGTTTGTAGTGAATAAGTTCATTTTATAAGTGAACTCTAATTTTGTTTGAAGAGTAGGGATTTAAGGTTTGGAATAGGTTGAGAACAAGTTATGAATGACTCCATTACCCAATGGAAAATGGCACTGGTATTTTCAGCTTTCAGTGAATGGTAAGTAGAGCATTGTTACAGGTTGCATAGATGGAATGGAAGGCACTTGGTTTGCATTTTCTTAGAGCCTCACAGGGAGGAATCTATCCCCATCCTAAGCCAATGTTGGTACTAGGTTATACCTGCATTAAAATTTCTAAATTCGGGTAGCATGCATATAAAAATGTATCCCAAGTCTTGTTTCTAGAACATCCATTAGATTTTTTTCCAATATTATGAGAATTCTAGTTATCTAGGTTAACCTTCCATATGTCAAAACCTTAACTTAGTGAAGCCTTGTGATTATTTTCAAAACCTTTAACTTTTTCTAATCTCGAATTAATGTCATCTAAGTCTTAGGTCCTTGTGTTAAAATTTCCCAACTCATTCATTTCTTTTTTCTAAATAATAATTTATAAATAAATTTTTGAAATTATAAAATAATGTTTATTAAAATTATTATTTAATGGTTTTAATTAAAATTTTTTATTATTTTAACCTTTACTTTTTATCTCTTAAAACATTCACTTCTCTTCACGTTGCCATTAAAAGTTTGAAAAGGATAAAGTTTGGTTTTCCAAAATGCTTGCTTCAACCACGGTCCACTCAAAGCCTTCACCGTTCATCAAATTAGCTTTCATCCCCACAAAGTCACCAAGATCTTTTATTCCCTATGCGTTGTGTCTGTTAAAATCATTAGCACCTGGCTATATAAAGACATCTAAAATCATTTTCCTATTAGATGTGGGACTTATCAAGAAAATAAAATTAAAAAGCACACTATCTGAATAATTTTCTGGGTGCTCAAGTTTTAGTTTCAAGCTGTCAATCTTTGACAATGGCATCATATCTATCATAGTCTACTCACCACAATGGATAGAATTACACATATGTCAATGCTACTCTTTTTTCTTATTTAAATTATTCACCAAAGGAATGAGCTTGATACAAGTACGATGATGACAAAGATCTGACAACACTCATTGCCATATAATTGTGTTCATAAATCTTCCAAATGTCAAATTGAAGAAGTTCAAATACCTGCCTAAAAAATACTCAGGAAAATGTCAGCAATGTAAGGATCAGTTCAGATTAGCAGAATGAAAGGAATATAAGGCCCAGCATCCATACCTAGTGGGAATTAGTAGTTGAGAGTTAAAACATGTTTATGTATTTTGAAATGCCTATGGTCATGGGTTGTTTGCAATAAAAAATAACCAACATTGGATCGAGGTTGAAGCCAAAGGATGAATAGTCAAAGTTTAACTGAAATACATGGCATTAAATGAACATGTGGCAACTATAAGAATTCACCCAAAAAAGCAGGTCCATAAGCCTCAGCTTGTTTTCTTTAATTCAACAGGTGGATGAATAGTGCAATGCAAAATCGAACAAGAATTTTCATTCCATATTTAATGACACAATATCAGTATGCAAATTATCTTTTCAATAGATTTGTTCGAAGATCTTTTTGGCAAACATTTCTAGCAAATCGATTGTCCCAAAGGAAAATGGATCCACATTTCTAGGTAGAGTATTGTGAGACAGATCAACTTCTTCATGCATTTAGTTCCAGATTACAAGTAATATTCTCAAAAAGCATCTATATATTTGAATATCGAATACAAATGGAAATTCCAGAATGTCAATAACAAAACAAATTCCAGATTATCAGGTAGTGGACCAGGGATCAAGATATCAGCTGGCAATTAAACAGAGCTTTCCAGATTTTTTGTGATTGGAAATAAGATATCATTTATTTCTAGATAGACTCGATTTCCTAATGCTTTCAATAATTTGTTCTTTGTATTTTATTTATAAAAGCTGATCATTTTGATGAAAAAGAGGAGAGTTCCAGCCAAGGGCTGAGGTAAGGTTAGAAAGAGCCACTACTATTGTTTGCAGGAAGACATGTATTTATTTTGATTTCCTTAATATGAAGAGATTTTTTGGAGTGATTATAGTCGAGATGAGCCTTATTTTGTTTTATTATGAATTGATAAATTATGTGTTGTTCATAATCGTTTTTTGTGTATTGTCCTTATTCATCCATACTAGAATTCTTATGAGTTATATACATGTTTATTAAGGATTTGGAATGGGATTAGGCTTACTTTTTCTATAAGTTCACACTCGCAAATCTTTCTATTACAACATGTTACATTTATACATCTACTGCACTCATTTCCCATGTCATATTTACCTGATCTTTGTAATGTTTACCTAATTCATAAACTCTCATACATATCTACTTTTCCCACATCATTAAGATTTATCTAAGATTGACTCTCTTCCAGTCGAGAGTTAACTTTAGTGATAACAGGATGGAAAGCGTACCTTATTCTGGAAGGTTGTAGTCAATCCCCGTTGAGCTTTTCAACAAGTCTTGTACCTATAATTCATCCTCAACAACAACGAACAAGACAAGCATGATATATGTTAAAGTGTGTTTATCCTAGATTTGTTATCATTTTTGGCAGATAAATTATTCATTTAACCGCATATTTTATTATCTTTTGTATATTTTATGACACGCAGATCATTATTCAACCTCAGGTATGAGTGTATTTAAGATTTATATGAATATTTTTATTTATCATTTTTTATGGTTTTATTAATTAAAAATAACATCATTAAAATGCATTTGATGTATTAATTGGTTTGTATAATTGTTTGTATATTTTATAATGTTTTTGGGCCAAGTTAATAAGCAAAACGCATTCAGCTTTCTTTTCGCACAGCATGTCTACCTCGGTGTCCAGCTCGTCATTCATCCCGTTGCATGAAACTTGCTGGTGGTTTTCTAGATGTCGAAATGTGTTTGTGTAGAATCTAGTCTTGAGTCCATTCTCCCTAGAATCTAGTCCTAAGTGTTTGTGTAGATAGACACTCCATTTTCCCTAGATTAATTCCCAGTGTATCCAACTCACGGCTCAGCCTTCTGTTCAGCTCTCCGTTCAGATCACCCACCAAACTGTGTGCTGCTGAGAATTAAGTCTGAGCATTTAAAATGAGAAACATATGCAAAAAATTTGTTATCCATGCGTCTGGTGATGAAGTTTTGTTCTAGATACTTTCCAGCCTGTGTCCTCCTTTGCTTGCCACCACATCAACCATCCACACGCTGGATTGATGCATTCAACTCACACCCTAGAATATTTGCCACTATGCTATCCTCTGTCCGCCATCAATCACCTGCTGTGTTTAGGAAGGAACTCGTGGGCCACCTCTGCAGATCATTCACGTTGAAGAGTAGCCTATGCGCCACCTTTGAAGACTGTTCGCGCTAAAGAAGGAAGATGCCTGCGCGTTTTCCTGTGATCAGTTAAACGCCTTTACTATTGACTAAATTTAGAGAGCATTCGAACTGTAAAGGTTCGACTTGCTCATCTCTATAAATCATTATATAATTAAAGCAGCCTCTGTGAGAGAGCTGGAGTTAGCTAGAAAATTAGTCAGTTAGCAGGGTTAGGAGAAGAGTTCTTGTTGTGATTTACTCTTGAACATTGTATTTCAATTACATCATCTGAATAAAGAGATGTATGCATTGTTGTTGAAGATTGAGTTTGAGTAGAAGTTAGCCAGGAATCACCCCTGGTTACTGAGAGGGCCCCTCGTCAACCAGAGGTTCATTTTCTTTGTTTAGCTTAGTTTCTTTTATGTTTTAGCTAGTCTAGTTTAATTTCTAGTTTTTTTCCATTAGATTATAGTAAATGCTATTCTATTTGTTTTCTATAATACATTAAGTTAGTTTTATTTTGAAGTTAATTAGTTAGATGCGCGGATAGCTTGCTTTCAGTTATTTTCTTTCAGTCATTTTGTTTCTAGTTATTTCATTTCCAACATTACTTTCAGTCTTTGTTTTCAAGAATATAGAATAAGTTGTTTTCATGAATTTAGAATAGATTCAATTATGTTATTTCCTTTCCTGTTTTGAATTTATGCAAGTTAATTTCCAGTTTATTTATTAGTTTAATATGCAATGATTCCTTTTGTTCATGAATTAGTTTAAGGTTAATTTGTTGTTAAATAGGTTTTTTTACTGTTCTATTGCATTAGAATTATATCTGCATGGATTCACCTAGATTAGTTCATTTAGGTTAGTTTTTACTATTTTTACTATGCAGACTGTCATTCGGACAACCTATTTAGTCTGTTATTTAGCCACCCCTTTCAAACCCACAGTTCAGTCTGTCATTCAGCCCTTAGTTCTGGTTTTGATGTTTTTATTTGTTTTAAGATTGTTTTTAGTTTTGTTTTGTTGTTGTCTGAATTATGTTTTGACTGTAATAGTTAGATGACATTTTTGTTTAACATTAAAGTTAAAGTTTAGTTGTTTTAAATTATTTATTAAAGTTTTATCATCTTCCTTACTTCTTTTACCTTGAACATATTTTAAGTTATTCTTGAGTTTTGTTTATGATTTTGTTTTATTGGTGTATGGTTTTGTGTTTATTCCTTTTTGAATTGATTTATTTGTTTGCTTGCAAGATTTAGTGTTATATGCATTTTCCTTAGTATGTTTTTAGGTTGTCTCTTTTATGTTGTGTTATTGTTGAAAGAACTTGTACTTTCTTCTTTTATCAAATTTTCTTTATTAATTTTTCTACTTTCTTTTCTTATTAAGTTTTTTGGTTGCTTATAAGTTAAGTTTTCCTTGTACCCTAGTTTTCCATTTGAGTAGTTAATTGTTTATTATCAATTGTCTAGTTTATTATTCTATCTCAGTTTAATTACTTTAATAATTGCATTTTTAGGAGTTTGACTCATTTTTTCATTTTGAAATATATTTTGATCTTTTCTTTGTTAAAATATTTACACGACACCCTCTACCTTCGCATATATTTTGTGTCAACTCTAAGCTTACCAACCATGGTTGATAATTAAAGAATAGGTGGATTAATTTAGACATAGTAAAACACCCAACACTTTTGGTGCCGTTTCCAGGGAGTTTTTCTATAAGGTGGAGTAGAACTCTTTATGAAGTTTAGTAATATGTTGGTAGCGGGAGAGAGGCAAGATGAGAGGTAAGAAATTGCACATCTGTTATAGTAAGTGCCCCCCAAATCTAGCAATAGTAATAACATAGGTTTTCTTTAGTTTAAAAGTCTTTCATGAGTATAATTAGAGATCCTCAGGGTATATTTTTTAAGACCAGAAAAGTTATTGAAGTCTCTACTAACTACCGTAGGGGACATAATTTCCCAACTACTAACTCACCAAAAAGGTATCGAAAGACGCATATAGGAAGTAGTTATACCCTGAAACCTAAAGACATTCCATTAGAAGATCTTACTGGAGAAGCCATAGAAGGAGAAGGAATCTTGGAAGAAGGTCTTAAGGACCCCGTTCCTGAGGAAGTTCAAGAGGATCATCCATTAGAAACCCCTAACCCTCCACTAGTTTCAAATCCAATTAACACAACTTTTTCACTAGTAGGAAATCCAAATTTTGTTGAATTTGTTGATCCTACTCAATTAAAAGCTCTCTTTGGAACCTCAGTAGATCCAGTTATTTTGTAAATTGAAACTTCTACAGTAGAATCTACTATCCCTCTAGGATTCAATAAAAACACGGTTGATCAGAGGAAGATCTCTCCCAAAAAATAATGTTGGGAAGCCCCATTATCACCTCGAAAGAAGCCTCCTAGGTATATTTGTGTTAAGAATCCAGCTTATATGGAGAGATGGGGAGAAAATGAATATCATGATGAAGTTAGAAATTAAGAAGGAGAAGGGAAAAATAGAACCGAGGCTACTTTTGGGTTCCCTATCTTAGATACAATGCAGGATATAACTATGAAAAACATCCCTCCTTCCTCCTTACCTACTTTCTATGGAAAAAGTAATGAAGATCTGGACACATTCCTGTTCAAGTTTGATATCCTTTATAGGAGTTACAATTATCTACAAGATTCTCACAAACTAAAACTCTTTCCTGCTACACTCAAGGATTCCTCCTTAAGATGGTTCATGGGATTAGGAGAATCCACTATCAGGACTTGGGATGATATGAAAACCTCATTATTATGAAAATATCAAGAATACTGCAAACCTAAGGACTCTCGACATGATATATTCAAGATACAACAACTTGAAGATGAGATCCTAGAGGAATATCTCAAGAGGTTCATTTATATATTGCATAAGTCTAAATATAATAACCTCCCAGAAGATGTAGTACGTACACTTTTCCTTAAGGGGATATTCAAGGACTTGTTAGAAAGTCTTAATCTCATGGAAGCTGGCGATATTTCTCATAAATATTTTGCACATATCGGTGAGATTTGTAAAAATTATTATAGGAGTATGAGGAAAGTTGTGAAAATTTTTGGAGAGCCTTTTAGTAGAAATACAAGAGGAAATGTTCCTAGTTCAGGAGGTATTACAAGAGTAGAGATAGGAAACCTATTGGAGAATTTTAAGAGTGATATATTAGGAGAAATGGGTTCTCAACTAGATGATTTACAAGCCAAGAAGAGGTAGGATGAAGAACGAGAAGCAATGAGTATGTTTTGTCCAAGATGTAGTACTAAACATCCCCAAAGGGAATGTCCATTAAACAACATCTCCGTATGTCACATGTGTACAAAAGAGCATCCAACAGATAACTGTCCATCCTTTCCTGGGTTGCATGCCATCTATAAGAGTGGGGATGTAGTTGAAACATCTAGGAGGCCTCCTTCGAAACCTAGATACCAACTAGCATATCCGAAATTTCCACCATAACCTCTGCTCAATTATCCCCCGTATCAACCACCTCAACAATGGAACAATTCAAGCTGGAAGAATTGGCCACCTTAGTATCCTCCTCCTCAATTTACACAATATAAATATTGGTCACAAGGATGGAGAGGACAACCATATATTCATTCACAACCTTTCCTTGCACCTAATCATCCTTATCCTCATAATCAAACAAATTTCCAGCAAATGCCACCTGGATTTGTACCTCTAGTTCCTTTTATCACACAACAACCTCATCAATTTCAGAATGAAAATACTCCTTGATAGACATTATTACCTACACAACGGATACCTAACCCTAATAATAAACCAACTCAAGCTCTTAACAACATTGAGTTGCAAACTCTTCCCTCATACCTTATCTTGACTGTACCTGTACATGAAATTCAATTACAATCGGGAAGAGTTGTGAATAATAAACCCAAGTCATCAGTCATCATTTAGGAACCAAAGGAATAAGAAGAAGATTCAAGTGAACCCATGAATGATCCTATTTTGGAGGATGTGAAAATTTTGAAGGTTCCAGTACACACCCATCCTCCACAAGAAACTATTCAGGAGAAAATAATTCCTCCCTTTCCAAAAATATTAATAATAGAAAGACCTGTAGTTCATCTGGAGTATAACATTTTGAATGAATTAAAGAACATTTGCATTAAAATCCCTCTATTAAAATATATCAAATATATACCAATCTATAGTAAGGTAATAAAAGAGCTTTGTATTAAACGTCCAGGAAGAAGCAAAAGGACCATCTTACAATTCATGTTATAGGAGAAATGTCTGAATATATGACAGATCGGTCCCAGATTGCAAAATATACAAATCCAGGAGCCCCATTAGTGATTGTAATTATAAACAACACCACCATAGAGAATACATTAATCGATTTAGGGTCCCCTATTAACATGATGACCACTGCAGTTTTAGAATTTTTACAGTTACGATGATTCCTCCGACCTACTCCTTCCATCCTAGAACTAGCAGACCACACTACGGTAAGACTCGTTGGAGTCTTGGATGACATTGTTGTATCAGTAGCTTCATAGGAATACCCTATTGACTTTATAGAATCAAAGGATCCTTCTAAAGGACATCCTATTATCCTGGGAATACCATGGTTAGCTAATACAAATTCTTTTATAGCGTCTAGGGATGGAGAGATGACTATTTCCAATGATATTTCCACACAAAGACTTATTTTATACCCCCCAGCACAACCAATAACTAAAAATTCATGGTGTTTAAATTGTTCCTTTGGGATGAAGACTTAGATAATTTCCCTCTTCCTAGTAATTTTTCTTTATCACTTCAGGAGCAAACCACTGAGAATGTATTAAATCAGTTTGTTTCTTCAACAACCTATACAGATTTCCCTCAATCCTTTTCTCAACTCGATCAGATTTTTGGAGATGATTTTCAAGAGAATATGGCTCTCTCAATGTTTACAGAAACACCTTGTGTCTTCACAATTGAAGAGCATACAGGACCGTATACCATACCTTGTGAGGTTGGCCCTGAAAAATTCTTACATATAAACGTCGGATCAAGTGAAAACCAACAAGCACAACTGCTTAAAGTTCTTAAGAAATAAGATGGAGCATTTGCATGGGAATACACTGATATGAAGGGTATACACCCTGATACCTATATTCACCATATTTATATGGATCCAAGCATGTCACCTGTAAGGAATCCATAAAGGAGGATGAATCCTGCTCTAAAGGATATAGTAAAAGAAGGATTACAAAAACTCCTCACTGTTGGTTTCATCTATCCTATTTTCGACAGTAAATGGGTATCTCCTTTAGTAGTAGTTTTGAATAAAGTTACAAGGAAATTGCATATTTGTATTGATTTTAGAGAGCTAAACAAAGCTACACTTAAATACTACTTTCCTTTACCTTTTATCGATCAAGTATAAGATACTCTATCAGGTAAACAATATTTTTCCTTTCTTGACGGGTATAGTGGTTACAACCAGATTCTAATAGCACTGGAAGATCAAGACAAAACCACTTTTACATGCCCTTGGGGGACATATGCTTACTGAGTTTTTCCATTTGGCTTATGTAATGCGCCTGCCACTTTCTAGCGAGAAGTCTTAGAAATATTTTCCGATCTTATACATGACTGTGTGGAGGTATACATGGATGAATTTATGGCCTATGGTAATAATTTTCAAGAATCCCTTAACAATATTGGGAAGTTCTTGATCCGATGTCAAGAAATGAATTTATTTCTTAGTCATGAAAAATGTAAAATGTTACTGACAGAAGATATAGTTTTGGGACACCATGTTTCTTCCCAAGGAATTAAGGTAGACCCTACAAAGATCGAAGTAATTGTTGGCATTCCGTCTCCCAAAACTCAGAAATAGGTAAGAAGCTTCCTTGATCATGTGGTCTATTACGTTTTTTTATTGAAAATTTCACAAAGATAGCTGCACCAATGTTGAAGTTACTTACAAAGAACTCAGAATTCTAGTGGATAAAATCTTGTCAGAATGCTTTTGAAATCCTAAAATCTAAACTATTAGTGGCACCAATACTTAGGGGTCCTGATTGGTCCCTTCCTTTTCACATATCTATTGATGCCTCTGATACGGCCATAGGAGGAGTCCTCAACCAAAAAGAATGACAAACACCTTATGCCATCTATTTTATTGGAAAAATATTAACCCCTACCAAATTAAATTATACTGTTACTGAAAAAGAATTTTTGGCATTATTTTATTCTATTAATAAATTTCATCATTATATCGCAGTTTATGAAGTTTTTGAACATACCGATCACTCCACCATTATATTTCTAATGAATAAACCAATTACCAATGGTAAAGTGACCCGGTGGTTTCTCTTATTGCAAGAATTTAACATTATCGTCATTGAGCGACCTGGTAAAGAGAATCTCGTAGCAGATTTCCTTTCCTGTATTCAACATGAAGATGATACTAAACCAGTTGATGACACTTTTCCTGATGAACATCTATTTGTTGTATCTATTCAAACCCACTGGTTTGCAAATATTGCCAATTATTTAGCAACTGGGAAAATACCAAACCATTTGTCTCCACATGAGAAGCGTCATATTATAGTTTAGAGTTCTAATTATTCTTGGGTTGATAATTATATCTTCTGCACTGGTCCCGACCTTATTATTCGATGATGTGTGTGAGAGGATGAAATGATAGACATCCTCCATGCATGCCATGATGAACAATGTGGAGGACATTTTTATGATAAGAGGACAACATATAAAGTCTTACATTCTGGTTATTATTGGCCAAGCATTTTTAAGGATGCTTCCAAATATGTTAAAGTATGCGATAGTTGCCAAAGAATGGGTAGGCCTACGTCATCTGATCAAATTCCTGTACAAACCCAAGTTATGATTGAACATTTTGAGAAATGGGCTCTTGATTTTGTAGGGACAATTTCTCCCATGTCTTGTAAAAGAAATATATCTTAGTCTATATGGACTATGTCCCCAAGTGGGTAGAAGCTAAAGATTTATTTAGAGCCATAGAGAAATTGGTGGTAGAATTTATATATGAAGAAATATTCACCCAGTTTGGTGTACCTAGAGAAATTGTCACAGATCAAGGTACCCAGTTTACTTCTAAATTAATGAAAGAACTTACTATGAAATATGGCATTCAAAATTGCAAATGTTCACCTTACCACCCTCAGGCTAATGGTCAGGTAGAATCAACTAATAAAGTATTAGAATCTATTTTAACTAATACCATTCACTTACATCATAAGGATTGGGCATATAGACTCCCCTAGGTTTTATGGGCCTATAGGATAACATGGAAAAACACTACTGGACATACCCCCTATGAGTTAGTGTATGGCAAACACGTCCTTTTACCTATTGAATTTCAAGTTAAAACTTTTTGTATGGTAGCACAATTAGGCATGAATTTGGATGAAGCACATAAACAACGAATATTAGAAATTAATGAGTTAGATGAAATTAGACAAGATGCACTTCAAAGAATGATGTTAATACAGAATCAACGAAAAACATGCCATGATAAAGTTATTAAGCAAAAACAGTTTAATATTGGAGATTGGGCAGTGACTATTTGATTCACGCTTTACAATTTTTAAAGGAAAATTAACTACCCATTGGATGGGTCCATACGAAGTAGTTACAGCTTTTGACAATGGATCAGTAAAAATTAAAACAATTGATGGCTCAAAAATTTCCTTTGTAGTAAATGGACATAGACTTTGGCTCTATCATCAACCGATATCTAAACAAGATTTTATACAAAATGTTTTGCAGCAAAATTAAATGGAATTAGTTGAAGGGGAAGCTATTCCTCCTCCTCTAGATCCTTGAAAAATATTTTGGTTTATTATCACTTGTATATATGTAAATATGTGCTTGTTTCTTTGAATAAATAAGAGTCGTTTCTAATAGGTTGTTTACACAGGAATGTTTTTCTTTTATGTTTTTATGAATAAATTGAATCATCTAACAAGTGGTTTTGCAGTTTGATTACAAGTATATTATCTCTATGAGAATCTAACGGAATATTACTTGGACAAGGAAAGTATGCTAAATACTCATAAGGTATTTTAATATTTTTGGGGTACTTTCGAAATTTGCATCTTATACGGATAAATTTTTATATATCAATCCTTTGTATATCATACTTAACCAATTCTGTTATGATTCATATAGTTTTTGGTATTTTTATTTAGACATGTATATTTATGATTTATTCTTTTAAACAATTGCTTGATAAGACCCATTTTCATTATCATATTTTTTCCACACCCTTATTTTTCACCTATGGATTACTAGTTCATCCTATACTTGTTATCAAAACTTGTCTCTTGAGTATTTTGGTGATAACTCGAAAGTAAGTGGAATTTTTATCTATGGGGAACATTACTTTACTTTATAAAGAAGAAGGACTACTAGGTTAAAGAACAACTTTCAGTTATTCTCTTTTGACATGTTTTATGAGTCTGGCCATTATGAAATTACTTATAACTTTATTTTGAAAAAATTGAATTATGTGTTTAGCAAGCATTAACACGCTCTAGTACCAATTGTCTTCCATATATTTAATATCATTATACAAGGCAAACCTGTCGGGGTACTGAACAGGCCTGCTGGCATCGGGTCCATGCTAAGTAAAAACCTTACAACAGGAAGCTTGATAAATGCAAGTAAACTCGTCGGGGTACTGAACAGGCTCACTGGCAGCAGGGCTATGCTTCCATGGTACCAAGATAAACCCGTCGAGGTACTGAATAGGCCTGTTGGTAGCGGGGAAATATTTGGTAAATGAGCAATATCTGGTAAATGAGCTTCTTCTCTTCTCTAATTATTACTTGAGCTTCTTCTTGTGTGCACTCTTTCCAGATTATATTGAAAGTAATTACTTCCTTTTGCTACACATTCCTCGAATGAATGAATCCCATGATCTTGGGAGGCCATTCAAGCTGGTTATAACAATATATTATTCTTCTTAGATTGCTTCATCATAGAATTTAATGCTTCCTTTTGGTGTCTTCAAGGATTACACATGAGGGATGAGATGATATTTAATAGAATATGCAATGATTCTCTTGGCTCTAGCCTTAGCCTCATCTCCCTCTGGATCCTAGAACTTTCTTACTGAAATACTAATCCAAGTCAATTTCTTCAAGGATCACAGAGGTCCTATACTTCCATACTTGGAAGTTTTTAGCTTCACCAAGATTGTCATCAAGCTGGTGTGATTAGTCATTTTTAAATGAGAACCTAAAATGTAAATAGAAAAAAATTAGATCTTACCGATTTGAGGTGTTTGTCCTAGTTCTAGAGCTGGCTGATCTAGGGTTTGTCAGAGAAACCATAAATTTCAAATTTTTTATTGTATAGAAATATGGGCCTCTTCAAGGTGAGCTGTCCAATGTACTCCTTTTCTGAAAATAGTGGAGGGAAGCTCCCGAAATAGGAAGCCCTAGTTTTTCAATTTATTCTGCATAAATTACTGATATTGCTTCTGTTCTATCTCTTATGGTTCATATACTTAAGGTCTTTAAATTCTCACTTTGATATAATAATAAGTATTCTTTCCAATCTCATAGATTAGAGTAGAAATGGATTCTCTAAGTGGGACTTATGTTGAGTTTCCCAAGGTGACTATTTTTTGGATTGTTCAGCATAACAAACTTGTATGGACTTCCATTAGTCACTTTTTCATATTCATGGCTTGAAACACTTACCAAATAAACTACAGTATTTTTTCTACTTGTAAAATATTATGAAATTTTGTGTGGACCTTCCTATCCGGATATATAGAAAATATCCCTAGGTCACCTGTTTATGACTGTATTCTAGAGGAGGCTAGAACCCTAATGTGGAGGAACCATATCTCCTGAAGTATAGAGAATCTGAGGATGAAATTTTTACACAGTGTATAGAATGAATTTATATTCAGCCTATAAAAAAATTGGTTGCTGATCCTTATCCAATATTTCTTTATAGTGAAAGTTAGAGTATTACTAAATTCAGTCTTCTAGGGTTTTTCAGGCATGAAACCCTAATTTCCATTAGCTACCATTGTAGCTGTATTTCAGTTGTACAGTGAAATTTATCTGATTCAGAAACTGATACTACCAATATATGTGCTCTAGTGATGTGAGTTAACCTAGATTTCCTTGCTTGATTATATTTGGAGAGAACACCTTCAACTAGGAAGCCCTAGTTTTCGTAGCTGTAGAGTGCCTTCTTTCAGAGAGGCTATGAAACCATGTTAGATTTTATTAAGATCTGATTAGATTATCTAGGGTATTTATTTCAAAGAATAACAAGTATAGAAAATTCAAAAAATGTAAAATATGCACAAGACACAAATATGTTTCATTGGGGAAACCATAAAGAAGAAAAACCCACAAAACTCTTCAGAATAGTAAGATGATCAAAAGCAGATTTAAGAAATGTTTAGTAGCTATTTTTCTCTCCTCCTATGTCTTGCTCTCTTTGTCAAACTCCTTAGAGAGTGTGTGAGGAGTGTATAAATGAGGGAGAGCACCTCCTTATTTTTACCCTTTCAAGTCACTGACCATATATAATACTCGAGCCTACATGTCATCTCACATGGGGCCACGTGTCCTAGAGAGATCATAATTACATATTACATGATGTTACACTGGGGAATATTTCCCTGACTTTCAATAGAGCTTGTACCTCAATATCTAGACATAATTTAGAATTCTCGTAAAGGGGTAACACACATCCCCAATGGGGGTACAACAACATACAATGATAATATACATCAAAACATCTCCCAAATTTACAAATACATCAACAAATACGAAGTCGAGAAACTTATGAAAGAAGGGTTTATTTATCCTGTACCACTGACGGAATGGGTGTCTAATATTGTCCCTATAGCTAAGAAGCAGGGAACTATTAGGGTTTGTACCGATTTCTGAGATTTAAATAAGGATTGTTCCAAGGACAAATTTCGTCCTCCACACATCGATGAAATCATCGATAACTATGCTGGGAGTGTCATCTTTTCTTTCATGGATGGATTTTATGGCTACAATTAGATATAGATTCTACATGCTGATCGCCATAAAATGGAATTCATTTTCCCATGGGGAACCTTTGCATATCTAAAGTTACCCTTTGGTCTCAAAAATGTCAGAGCTACATTCAAGCATGCCATGTCCTATGCTTTTCACGATATGAAGCACATCATGGAGACGTATCTGAACGATCTGCTTGCTCATTCACAACAATGGGAGGACCACCCAGGGAACCTTAGAGACATTTTCCTTAGGTGTCATAATTATAATATTTGGCTTAATCCACACAAATTTGTCTTTTGTGTTGATATTAGATGTCTTCTTAGCTTTGTGGTTTCCAAAGATGGAATTCGGATTGATGCTTTGAAAATTGTTACTATTTTGGCCTTACCTGCCCCCAAAAATATCTTTGAACTCCAAAGTTTGCAAGGGAAGGAAAAATTTCTTCGTCATTTCATATGCAACTTTGTAGAAAAAATGCACGGGATATATGCGTCTCCATAACAAGGTGTTGCAGCTACAACTTTCTTCCAAATTTTTAAAATTTTGAACCCTCCTTGTTGATTTTATCTTGCCTAGTTTTATTGGTTTCCAGAACTCGGTTGTTCCTTTGCTACAATTTTGGATTTTCCTGAGATTGAATTGAGTTCAATTGTTTACCACTTTCGGAGGATGAATGATTATGTTTTGTCTATAAATGCTTTTGACTGTGAAGTTTGAATTTTTTGACTTATGGATTGATTTCCTTTATCACTGTTAGACATCATTTTAAAATTGAATCGGGGCATCAGTTCTTTACGTAGCCGCCGTTGTAGAAGGTAAATTATGAATGTCCCAATGAACAAACATGTTTTTCTCCGATGGTTTTTATCTCCTTTGTTTATTTTTTCAAAACTTTTGACTATCGGTGGTTTCTGTTTTCTCACGATCGGAGCATTAGTCCTTTGCATTGCTGCCGTTTCGGATGGTAGATTGCAAGCACCCCGACAGAATCCCATATCTTTACCGATTCTATGAGTTTTTGTTTTTAAAATGATTTGTTTTATTTTCACTATTCGGAACTATTTTTTATATTTGATCAAAGGAATAGCCTTTTGCTTTGCCGTTGCATGATCTTTAGTTGTTCTGATCGCCAACGGTTTCATGATTTGCGGGGTCCGTAGTCATTTAGGCATCCGCCGTTGCGGCAATCGTTTGCACTATCTTTTCGATTTTCAATTGATTTATCTGTTGATGCACTTCTAGCTAGTTCCTCGTTCTTCTGATCACCGATGATGTCCTTTTGTCGCGGAAGCCGTAGTCCTTAAATATTCCGCTGTTTCGGCTCCTTAGTGCACTAACCATCTGAATGCTTAGTATTTTTCCCACCGATGAGGGTTTCCCCACCTTTCTCATGTGCCTTTACCCTATTTTTCGATGGCAGTTACTTTTGTCAGCTCTCATGCTTTCATCGGAGGATGTCGAATTGGTCCAAAGCTGGCCTGGATTAAGTAAAGAGTTTGTTTTTTGGGCTTGTGATTTTAGTTTGGATAGTGGATTTAGCGGAGTTCAAGATACTAAAGGGTAGTATTTTCATTGCATTATCATTTTTTCTCTTCATGCATTAATATTTTTGATAGTTCAATTTACAAGATGTATGTTTTAATACAGTTTGCATTACTTTTTCAAATGCTAAGTGATCTAAGAACTGGTTATTCATGATAGGGTAATTGCTACTATAGAGAAGATATGTCTTGAAGACAAAGTAGAAGAAAGGAGGTAGAAATGAAGGAAGAGAAAGAAAATGAAGAAGCAGGGACGAAGAAAGAGGATAAGAAAGTAAGGGTCTGAGATCTCAAACAGATTGATAGTAGCAGAGGCCAAGGGTATATCTTCTTAGATCTGAGATCTGAGAAGATATACTAGGGCATATGTGAAGAATATTGGAGGATTACCAATTATTCATGTCTTACCCAGAAGAGAATATCGGAAGAAAGACTGCCCTATAGTGGAAGACGCAGTGTTGGTTGGAGATTTTGAAGAACTGGTAGAAACAACCTTACAGGAATTTGTTCAACCTATGAATCAGTTGGGCCTAGATACACCTTATTGTTCACCTGTTCATACCCCTGTTCACTCACCACCTCATTCTCCACCCAGACTCATGGCAAACATAAACGCAAATCAGCCACCCAACCCACCAAATCCACCACCTGCTTGGAGGGCTAGGTCACCTTTAAACCTGGCACCCCCTTTACATGACTTACCTCAGGTTTTTGAGAAAATGATTCTCAAGTTTCACCCAAGTGAAAATATTTTGTTAGATGATTGCAAAGATTTTGCTTGGCTATAGAAGGAGTAAGGGCTGGAGAACATGCAAGTTATGTTTTATTTCTATTATTTCACAATTTTTCTTTGTTAAATTCGATGATATGTAATGATATATAGACGCTGCTATGCGAGAAAGAGTGAGAGAGAGAGAGAGATATATAGTTTTTAATTGATACATGTAATCAGTCAGTCCCAGAAACTAGGTAACATTTTTACTTTAATGGAAGTTCTGCGATTCTATGCATGATCTTGTCTTAAGTAGGGTGAGCCATTTATCACTCTGATTGTTGGTAGGTCCCCCCGATCAACCAGAGCTTTTTCTTTCTCTGTATTTTCATTTTTCCCTTTTTGCAATTATCATAGTTTTATTTATAATTTGTTTCTATAATTTAGTTATTGAAATTGTTTAGGTCATTTATTTCATGTAACTTAGACTTTGATAAAAAAAATTCAATGTAATTTCCTTCATGAGTTAAGCAACCGATTGTGCATAGTTTATTTTTCAAATTCCTTTTTCAAGTATTTTTAGTTTATTGCTTGGTTTATGTTAGTAGAATAGATTGCTTTGAGTCAATTACAGTATACTTAATTTTGTTCCTTTCCATTTTATTATGAATTTAGTTAAGTTATATTACAGTTTGATTTGAAATATGAATTGAGTTTAGTTATTTTATAAATTGAATTTAATTGTTAAGCAGGGTCAATTTCTGCTCTTTACATTTTATTATCATATGCATGGGTCAGCTATCCTTAAATCATTTAGATTATTTATTTTCTAGAATTTTAGTATTTTTAGGTGCAGACTATCATTTGGATAGCTTGTTCTTTCTATCATACAGACCTCTATTTCAGTCTGTTATCCAGTATTCCATTCATCTCTTAGTGCTTTTAACTTGTTTTAATCCAGTTTTCTTAGCTTTTCGATTATGTCATGATAAATGGTAATTAGATAATGGTTGTGTCTTTTCTTACAGCTTTAGATTAGATCATTTAAATACTTATTAGGTTTTGTTTTTATTTCTTCTTTCTCCTCATTTGATGTTTGAAATTATGTTTACTATGTTGCCTTGTAATTAAGGGTTTGGTTTGATTTAATTTATTCCTTTGCATGTGAAGTTTAAGCTTAAATGAATTAATAGATTAGTATCTTGTAAATCATTCATAGCAATACGGCTTGTTCTTTCCATCATGTAATTATTGAAGAAACCTATAGGATAAGGATTAAAATCAATTTATTAAGTTTTATATTTTGCTTCTTTTTATTGAGTTTTCTATTTATTTATAAGTTAGGTCTATTTGCGTATAGTCTTGTTTTAAGCTTTGCAAGTTAGGATTTATTTTCTTATAAATCATCATGTTTACTATCGCTTGCAATTGGACGTTTCTTAGTCTACATATTTTCGTAGAGATTAAGTTAGAATTGATTCCCTTTAGTTTCTTCACCTCATTTGAAAGTCACTTTGACACTTATCCTACTCCTGTTCCACTGACGGTGAACCCTTATCCCCAAAATAATCAAGGAGAATGGAACTAGATAGTTAGTCTAAACCTTTATGTACATTTGTCAGTTACATGTATAGTTTTTTAGAAAGCATAACTAGTTGTTGTAAGTCCTTCTTTGTACAATCATTCTTTAGATTTGTTTAGCAATAAAATAATTCTCCTTAAATAGAATAGTCCATTATTATAACACTGTTTATATCCTTAAGTTTATAGAGTAGAGTAGTATAATTTGATACCACTCTGGTCTAGTGCTCTGTTCAAGTATCCTGATAGTTGAATTCTTAGGAGTTTGACTCAATTTTTCATTTTGAAATATCTTTTGATCTTTTGTTTGTTGAAAGTATAACCATGATACCATAGGAACCCCTCTACCTTCACATATATTTTGTAACAACTCTAAGCCGACCAACCTCGATTGATAACTAAATATTAGGTGAATTATTCAAGACAATATTTTACCCAACATTTTGGCGTCATTGCTGACAGGTTTCCGAGGAGTTGTTTTGTAAGGTAGAATAGATAGAGGTTGGTGGTGGGGGAGAGTTAAGACAAGAGGTAAGAACCTGCGCATCTGTTATAACAAGCGCCCCCAAATCCATTGGTAGTAGTAGCAATGGTTTTTCTTTAGTTTTTATGAACAAACCTAGAGATTCTTAGGGTAGATTCGTTAAGATAGTAAATTTTTGTTAAAATTCTTATTAACTTTTTACTGGGGACATAAAAACCCAACCATCAACTTAGTGGAAAGGCATTGAAAAAAAAATACCTATAGGAAGTAGTTCTTCTAGAAACATAAAGAGACTCTAATAGAGGAAACCTGTAGAAAGAGAAAAGATCATGGTAGGAGGTCTTGAGGACCTCATTGCTGATAAAATTTCAAAGGGAGTAACCATTGGGAACCCTTAAACCTTCCACTAAGTCACAAAATTAGATGATACAACTTTTATTGGAGGAGCTTAACTTCACTAATTTTGTCAATCCTACCCAGGTAGAAGATCTCTTTGGAAACTCAATAAACATAGTAATCCCACAAAATTGAAACATCCACAGTAGCATATACTATTCCTATAATACCCACTAAGAGAATGGTTGATTAGAGGAAGATCTATCCTGGAAAAGAACGTTGGGATGCCCCATTCTCACCTTGAAAGAAAAATTTTAGGTAAAGTCACTTTAGAAACCAAACTTACATGAAGAAATAGGAAGAAGAATGAGTAGTGAAGAGCAAGTTCTGTCCAAAATGTGAAACTAAACATCCCTGACAGGAATGTCTATTAAACAAAACCTCTGTGTGTCACATTTGTCTGAGGCATCATTTTTTTCCCCATGGGATCAAGATGGATCCTACCTAAATAGAGGTAATCATTGGACTC
The DNA here is from genome assembly GCA_001517045.1 of Pseudotsuga menziesii. NCBI lineage: Eukaryota > Viridiplantae > Streptophyta > Pinopsida > Pinales > Pinaceae > Pseudotsuga > Pseudotsuga menziesii. The sequence goes on from LPNX010515401.1 coordinate 121,429, forward strand.
CCCTTTCCCAAATCTCTTCCTCCTCCTGATCTTTAAAAATATTATGGGTTATCATCACTTGTATATATGTAAATATGTGTATATTTATTTGAATAAATAAGAGTCGTTTCTAATCATTTCTTTGCAGGGGACTATTTTTCTATGTTTTCAAGAATAAAATAAATCATTTAACAAATGGTTTGAAATCTGGTTACAAATAGGTTTTTCTATTTTTTGAGTAGCTCATGGGTGTTAGGATTATTAATTCTCCCTTGTCCAAATTTGGTCATATGTCTAAATCGGGAGTCCATCCAGTCTATTTATAGTCATTAGCACCATTGGTTAAACTT